>JAVYIG010015579.1:0-35248 GCA_035222895.1 Strongylocentrotus droebachiensis | reverse complement strand
CTTTGTCTGAATTTATGAATCGAATTTCAGTCTGCATGTTGAACTATCAAATTTGTTGTTACCTATGTCCAAGTTAAATGTTCTACTCTGTACCCATCTGTATCTTATTGATGTTTATAATGTGTAATCTTGTACTGACATGCAAATGAAACAAATTTCCAATCATTGGACAATAAATTTGAATATGAATATGAATAATTTAACAAAATTTAATGCATCTAAATTAGTCGATTAAACTAGGTAAATGCAAGATCTTCGAGATGAATCATTTCATTAACCTGTCACAAACAACTGGATCTCAATAGTCAGAATGCAAATTGCATACATTGGTTGTTTTTAGGTAACTTTATGGCTTGCCATCCACACCCAATACATACAAATACAGCCCTGAATAGACTAGGATAAGACACTGATGCATGATCACTTCACATTTACTTCATGATCTTGTCCATTGAAGCTTGTTCACATCTGGTATAAATGACTGAAAAGTGTGCATGAAAAATAGTAGCTGTGCACAACAAAGGTCCTAATACAGCTACATATCTGAACTTGCATGTAGTTTGTTTGGAGACAGAAGGGTGCTATTACTTTACACAGAGCTAACGCCTTTCTGGCTTCAAACATACAAAGCGTCTCTGTTAGAAGATACACAAATATAATACTTGCATCCATAATGTGAACAAGGCCTTAATTGCTTCATTACACATTAGTACATTATATAGTTTTGTGTAAAAAGGAAGAGCTAATGAGCATAACATTCACTTATGACGAGACACAAACTGACAATATTCTGTGCAGACAAATTTCCATCTACATCAATAATGGATTTTTCCAATCATTGTATTAGTAATTGTATTAGTACTTTACTAAGTACTGGTAGAGAAGTAGAAGCACAGCTAAAAATGTCATCATAAATGCAGTTTTTTTTTTTCTTTGCTTTTTACACACTTTTAGGGTTGATTTGACCATAAAACAGAGAATGACTAAAAATATTTGGTATAAGTGTTTAAAAATAAAAAAAATCATCACTACATGTACATATGACTCTTATAACATTCCTGGAAAGTGCCGAAGTTTTAGATGAAACCACAGCTGCTTTCTCATATATATTGGGTGCCTGCAGGGCAGTTGGTGTAAATATTGTTCAATCCTGTGATGGTGTCATATCTACACAAGGACAAGAACTCAAAACCTGCCTTCAAAGAAAACCCTTCACTTCTACAGGATTGCTAACAAGATAGAATATTATGATTATTACTAAACAAAAAGGAATCAACATAATCTTTGACGCAGGAATACAAGGCTGTTCAATTCCTCAACATGAGCTACATAAAATACTACAAACTACATGTATATAGGCAGAGAAGTAATTGTATATAACTGCTATGATTGAATACATATACATTAAAAAGGCTTCAATACAATTCGAATTATGGCGCAAAATTACATACTAGCATTTCAGAGCAGATATTCTAGTTATTAATATTTATCAGGATAATAAAACTATATACACAATTTATTCACAAGTATGGCACTTACAAATATGAAATTTTACATCTCAACAATAATTGATAATTCTATCAAAAAGCGAGTACTCAGGTAAAAAGATTACCGGTTTAAATGGTTAAAGCAGCATGAAGTGACTAAATAGCTATCATAATTTACTGTGCTTTAAAGGTAATACAAAGTTTTGGGAAATTTTGAAAAATGGGTGGATAGTGAATCTTTACAATTTTGCTATATTTGGATGCCCCTGTGGATGTATTGTAATCACTAAAAAAATTAGCCCCTAAAACTCTTCTGTTTTCGAGAAAAATTGAATATAAAAATTTACCGGTGCTCCCGGTGAATTTTGATAAATTTCAAATAGCGCCTATGGCCGTACAATGGTAGCTGCGACCATGAAAATCTCAGAATATGTAGTTATGATACATAATTTCCAAACGGGAATAGCTAATCGGTTGATTTTAGTCAAGAAACATTGTTTCATAGCTAAATTGATATCTTGACCTTGAGAGGGAGCTATACAACATAAAGAGTTTCTTAATTATAATTTCACAACTTTAGACTCAATTGTAACCGCGACAACGATCAATGAATATTGTAGGAACGCATATGCTTCCGAAATTGTTAATTTGAACCAAATTCATGACCCCGTACCAAAACTTTGTAATACCTTTAATAATTATGTTTGTTCTTGACATGACCGTTTATAAGAGAATGAAACCCAACACACATTAGCTGATAATGTTATTTAAAACTGAAAATATCTTGTAGTTACTCCTATTTATTTCATAGCAAGGAAAATAATTTCTCCAAATTTTGCAGTTTCCTTGCTAGCCGTTCTCACAAGGGAGCTGCCATTTTGATTAAAATAGTGATGTCAGAGAAGTACAAGTCCATTGACCTGCATGAAATGGATAGGGTGTTACTATTAAAGTGAGTTGGTTTTGTACACCATGAATCAGAGATAGAAACAGCAGCCATCTTGTTACTCTGGCATCTCAAACGGTTGATGCTATATGGGCTTTAAGATTCGTTGATTATTAGTGAATTCACAGTAAATGTCACAATTTTTACGGTTCACAAAGAGTCTAGCTGGCTGTGCCTACCTCACAGAGACACAGACAATTAGACTTTTGATTATTTATTGCTTTGCCTCACTATTTATAAAGAAACAAAACAGAACTGAATAAATACTAAGATTCGAACCCACAACTACAACGTTCTATTACGCTGTCATTACCGATTGAGCTAATGATGGGTTGATGAAAGGTGGGTTTGCATGATTATTATAACCCTATCACTAAACAGATTGTCACAATAGTTATGAGAGAACATCCATTCATTTGAATTCATTACAAAAAAGGTGTATTATTAGGAAACTATCGTCATGCATTTCACAGGTGAGCGTCCGACATATACAAGTCAGTGGGACTCTCAAAAGTTGTACTACTCTGACATCACTATTTTAATTAAATTGGCGACTCCTGTGGAAAATGGCTAGCATGAAAACTGCCTTTGGGAGCGATGTTTCCTTTGCTAAGTAATCAAATACGAGTATAATTTCCATATATTTTTAAATGATTCACAATTTTTAATACGATTATCAGCTTATTTTCCTCTAAATCTTTAAAAGTAAATACAAGTACATACATGTAAATATACTAAAATGTAACGGAAGTACTGCTGTTAATGTTTGACTACATAATTACTACAGTACTATACATGTTCTTTAAATAGGAATTAGATACTTATTAACTTTGATGATACAGGAAATCCAAGTTCAATGTATAGTGGTTTTACAAACTCATATTACACTTGCTGGTAATCCTAAAAGGGCTAATCGGGGAATCTGAGACCATATTTACCTTTCATGAAAAAGCCTATGGACTTTACGTGTTAAAAAAGCATGAAATATAAGACCATATTCACCGTGCCGTATTTTGTAATTTTCATTGCGCATCTATTATGCGTACGAGAACCTGCGCACTTTGCGCATACTTTATTGTGACGTAATAATCACACCAAATTGGGTACACTGTTTGCAGTGTATCGAAAATTTTGTCTAGCAGCTGGATGCACAGTGCTGGTTTGACAAAGCTTGTTCAGTTCTATGAGATTGTCATGTATGTATTTGCTCTAGATGTTTGATTTAGATAATAATAACAATATTGACTGGCTTAACTTTCGGGAGATACCACATATATTTCCCTCACAAGAACCATATTGCCCTCGTCTTTGACTCGGGGCAATATGAGTCTAGTTTGGGAAATATCATGTGGTATCTCCCTCAAGGCCAGTCCATATTATATAACTATTGCAGGATGGAAAGTGATCTGTACATGAAGGGTTTGTTCCTTGGAAATTTCATTGTACTCAAAACTCTTCATATACCGGAAAATACCATGCTTAATATGTGTTAAAATCATAGAAACAAGGAAGTCATGTCTGAATGACTTCCTTAAACCTTTAAAAAAAAGAAGAGACTATTGAATGACTTGTCAAATCATTTCCAAAACCCTTCATAACATATCCAGACAGACAAACCTTAGCGCTGCTAATATCATTTCAGAAGTAAGCACACTTGGAAGTATTTGTGCAGAGTAGACTAAAGTTCAATCAAGGAAATGGAAAAATCACAATATTTTGATATCAAACAATTTGCCAAATTTGCTTGTAGTGTATTAAATGTAATCTAGGGTAATTCTATAAAATGATTTAGTGATCTCATATTTCAAGCATTCATAATATTTTTAATAATTGGTTTGACATACAGCAGAGATGCCAACCTCTTGGCACAAAAAAACAGACTGAGTATCCTTTAAAAAAAATTAAATTAAATTAAAAAAAAAAAAAAAAAAAAAAAAAAAAAAAATCATTTCACGAAAACTCAACACTACCACTGGCCTGACGGCCTGCGCCAGTAAAATTTCATTTTTTTTTTTTTTTTTTTGGAGGGGGGGGGGGGGGGGGGGTTGCGGGGGTTTCCTTAAGAAATATCTGTTTAATTTAGCTTATAATTGATTACCATTTCCTTTCATGTCTGTACCTTTCCTATGGCACTTGTGTATATATCATGTATTTCATCTTTTGCACAAGCTGCGCCTTGAGCATTTGTGATTGTCAAGTGGATTTGGCGCCATACAAATCTTATGTATTATTATTATTAAGATAGAAAGAAAAAAATAATAGAATCATAAAAGAAGAAAATAAGAAAATAAGAGAATCAGAGTGAGAGAGAGAGAGAGAGAGAGAAAGAGAGAGAGAGAGAGAGAGAAGGAAGAGGAAGATAATGCTACAATGTATGTTGTAACCGTGTGTATTTATTTGTTTCAATCAAAGAAGATAGCCGATCTTGTCATTCATGCATTTTACCATTGCCAGCTGACAAATATTGATTACAGATATGGATTAACATTGAATACATATCCTGCACAGCATCATCAAGATAAATATACATTTCATTGAGAGCAAACTAAAAGGAGTCAAAATCAATATATTGGTTATATGAATGTATGAGTAGAGCCATTGCCTTTGAATTTTGGTAGACTTGGAACTTTCTTCCACCGTAACTTCCAAAGTAGGGATAAGGAATACGCTTTACAATTTCTATATTTTTCTTGTCAATCTTACAGTACTGTACAAACACGATTTCTGTTGGTTTAGTTCGCTCCGAACATTGGACCGAATACACAAAAGTACATGTTCAAGTAGCAAAATATTTTACCTATTCTTAAATATCAATTGCATCTTCACATTTATGGTATTTGAAGATTCATTCAAGCCTCGAACAAGCAAAAAAAAAAATCGCTTATTTTATGCACTGGACCACATGTATAGGTTTTCATAAATTTGTAACCAAAATCAGTACTCAGAAATTGCACCGTCATCCTAATTTTGTTAACCTTTTGTACAATAGCGTAAAAGAATAAAAAGTTTTATTAAAACTGTACATTTCCTAGTACATGTTCTACAAATATATTATCTTTGTATCAAAATTAGCATCGGTATCCCTTCTGGGTCTTCTGGTCACTCCATATTCTCTGCATCTCTGTCGGTGGGACCATGTGAGTTGTGAAAATACGCTTGTACTTGCAATAGGAATATGGTGTCCGCCAATTGTTGAATCCCTTGTTGTTGACAGGTATTATGTGGAGGGAATCTATGCATATGGCAAAGAAAACATCCTCTAAGTAGATAAAAGGCGTGTGAAGCGATGTCTCATACACTTTCCCCGCCACATCTCCCGACATCATATACCCTGTCCCAGAACAAAACGGTGGATATTTACTACCGGGGTATGTTTCTTTTGGCATGTACCACTTGCTTTTGGGGTCACGGATAGGGCCCCCATTGATGACATATCCAGTCACATAATTTTTAGTTGGAACTGTAGGCTTGGATAGGTACGTGATGATGTTAGCAAATTGGACATACATATCGTCATCAGTCTTCATGACATAGTCGGCTTGGGGGCAGAAAATACTGGCCCACTTTAAACCCATCATTGTTTTGAGTGTGAGATTCTTGTAGGTATCTATAAAGTCTTCCATGATAATATCTTTGTATTGCTTGCTCTCTTGTTCTACCAGCGATTGATGCCTGGGGTTAGTGTTCTTAGCTAGGAGAAACAATGTCACAATCTGCTTGCCATCTATCTCTTTGGGACTTCCCCATGTTTTCCGTACAGCATTCCTCTGGTCAAAATTTTTATGGATGCTCAAGATGAGCACCAAGAAGAACACCTGCCTATCACTGCCATCTTCATTCTTGCACTTGTTGGGTTCATTTATAACCAAGTTGTGGTCATGAGGAAAAACTATAGGTGTTTCCTTCTTACCACTGCCTAACAAGTTGCCAATGACACCCAACACTCCACTCCTTTGTGTATCATGAAGCGTTGGGTCATGAGCATCTATCTTTTCAAGTTTTTCAACATCCATTGGTTTTGGCTGGTTCTTTACAGAGTGAATTGGTGCAAGATCCTCAATGTTCATTCCATCTCTTGCATGTTCCTCACTCAATACTTTTTTTAGAAGCCCTACAGAATCGGAGGTGTTATTCTTGGGTAGAGATTTGCCTTTGTGGATGAAGAAGTCTTCCATGCTGGTGCGTTCGGATGTTTGGTGTTCCCTGTATGCTAGTTCAAGCATCGAGGTCAGGTTTTCCCGGCTGACACCATGATCCCTGACCGCCTCTCTGACCAGCTTGGATATCTCTTCTTGGTACATCTCCACCTTACGAGGGTGCACATTGCTGCTACGCTCAATAGGCTCCTTCCTCTTGAATGCAAACAAGTTTCCTGACATGTTAAAGTAGATGAGGATGTTCACCACAGCAATAGAGATGGCAAAACACAGATTCATAGACAGCCTCCTCATCTTGATACCTTTCTCCTTGGATGACAATGGGTTTAAGATCAGTCAATGCATCGACAACCACCTAGAAAAAGAAGGGGAGAGTTCAGGTATTATGTTATGTAATCACAAGCTGGACAGGTAAACAAAGGATTGTTTATTCAAAGTACTAGGGGTATCACGCAGTAATGCTTCCACTGTTCACCATTTTGTTGCTGGTAAAATGCACTGTGATACCTTTTGCTACTATGGTCTACTATGATCCGCAATTTGTTACTGTCATAAACAATATTACAGAGCTCTCACCAGCAATTTTCAGAGAGGAAAGACTTAAAGACCCTCAACCTGGTAAAAAATGGTTTTAGTATCAATACTTTCTTCCTTTTCAGAAACCCAAACATCCTGTAGACCAATGTACATGAAGAATGTAGGGAAAAGTGAATTGTCATAAAGAAAGAGGTAGAAAGGTGAGGAGACAACCGGAGAGAGTGCGAGAGACAGAAAAACAGAAGAAAGAACATGGGAGAGTGAGGCAGAGAAAGAGAGAAAGAGAGAAAGAGAGAAAGAGAGAAAGAGAGAGAGAGAGAGAGAGAGAGCTAGAGATACAGACAGACAGAGACAGACAAGTAAACATACAAAAACTACATCCTTATTAGAAAGAGAAAAAGATATATTTTTGTTATTCAGTGTTCAAATCATGCTACCAAGAAAACATACAGTTTCAGTTTTAGTTTATCTTTCATTTCCAAAAGAACAGTTATTTAGACCAGAAATCAGATAAACAATTCAGCATTCAATAATATAATACATTTTACATGGTTCAAAGTTATAAAATAGAAAGTATACATAATTTCCAGTATAACGTTTTTTTGAGTTTTTTTAAAGATAAACCTGTAAAAATGGAGGGATCCACTGAACAGCAGAGCATGTAAAATGTGGATCCTTAAAATAATGACAGACATAATTTGTGTAACATGTAAATATATTGACTTGACAAAAAAAATATAAACATAGATTACCAAAAAGTGGCAGAATAATAATACAATTATAAATCCGTAATTTGAAAACTTGTCATGGCATGTACCGGTATATAGTATAGTGAACACTGGAAAGTTAAAAAAATACAACAATGACTGGAAGATAAGACATAAATGTATAATAATAATTTAAGGAATATATAAAACAGAAAATAAAGCAAGGAAAGAGAGAAATGGAATAGAAAATGTTGCTGCAAATGAGAAGAGTAATTAACAAGAGAGGAGAGGTGGAGAGGAGAAGAAAGGAAAGTGAGAGAGAGCACACGATGTGTATACATGTACTGCAGGGGTATAGTGACCATAATTATAGTAAGATACATACACTAGCTGGACCCGCGGAAATCCGCGGGATTCTAGAGGGGGGCGGGGGTGTAAATAGATATATAGAGACTGTCTAAATTAAAACCACCAAGAACTTTATTTGCCATTCAGGCCATTAAAAAAATATACATGTTTAGCGTCCCCGCCCGCGTCCTTTTTGGGGGCCGCCTACTATTTTTTTTTTTTTTAATATTTTTATTTTATTTTTATTTATTTTTTTGAAAGGAAAAAAAACAGCGTCCCCGCCCGCTTCCTTTTTGGGGGCCGCCTACAATTTATTTTTTTATTTTTTTATTTTTTATTTTTTTTATTTTTTTGAAAGAAAAAAAACAGCGTCCCCTCCCGCTTCCTCTATTTTTTTTTTTTTTATTTTTTATTATTTTTTTTTTAATTTATTTTTTTTTATTTTTTGAAAGAAAAAAAAAAATGAAAAGCACTGCTAAAATGTATTTCTGATTTAAAAAAAAAAAAAAAAAAAATTGCCGGCCGCCATCTTGAAAAATAGCCCGAATGTCAGGGAAAATGTACGGAGCGGCCATTTTGAAAGAAAAAAAAAAGAAAAAAAAGGGCCTCCTCCTTCCCATTTTTCGATAAAACAGGACGCTAAACATGTGTTTTTTTTAATTTGGCCTTATATAAAAAAAAAAAACGATCCAACTGTACCGGTAGTTATTCTTTAAGCCACTGGAACTGCGTAGAGTTCCGTAGTGTGGCGTACCGACTACGCAGAAATTAGGCTGCGTATTAATGGGAAAATAGTTCTGCGTAGGTTATGCGTAGGCTGGCGTACAGGTTTGCTTATGGTTGCTTACTGTGTGAAAGCTTTTACTGCTTTGTCGATCTGGCGTAGGGTAGCATACTGTTGCGTAGGCATGTAGCGTAGTGTTGCGTAAAAAGGCGTACTTTCTGCGTCAAGTTTCTACGCCGAAAGTACGTGAACAAAATTAAACATGTTGAATTGTTTTCGTTCATCTTGCGTACCAGTTCCGTAGTGTGGCATACCGACTACGCAGAAATTTGGCTGCGTATTATAATGGGAAAATAGTCCCTGCGTAGGTTATGCGTAAGCTGCATGGCGTACAGATTTGCTTATGGTTGCTAACTGTGTGGAAAGCTTTTACTGCTTTGTCGATTTGGCGTAGGGTAGCGTACTGTTGCGTAGGCATGTAGCGTAGTGTTGCGTAAAAAGGCGTACTTTCTGCGTCATGTTTCTACGATGAAAGTACGCGAACAAAATTAAACATGTTGAATTGTTTTCGTTCATCTTGCGTACCAGTTCCGTAGTGTGGCGTACCGACTACGCAGAAATTAGGTTGCGTATTAATGGGAAAATAGTCCCTGCGTAGGTTATGCGTAAGCTGGCGTACAGGTTTGCTTATGGTCGTTACGGTGTGGAAAGCTTTTACTGCTTTGTTATTCTGGCGTAGGGTAGCGTACTGTTGCGTAAAAAGGCGTACTTTCTGCGTCAAGTTTCTACTCCAAAAGTATGCGAAAAAAATTAAACATGTCAAATTGTTTTCGTTTATCTTGCGTACCCCTTTCCGTCCCTCAGCATATAGTAACGTAGGCCAGCGTAGTTGGTACGCAATACTACACAACTCTACGTATTGACCCCACGCCAATTAGAGACCTGTCAGTGTCACAAATAAAGTATTAAAAATATGCTCATCTGACCCTAATTAAATGCCTAAAACCCCTGAGCTTTCGGGGGTTTATAGCCCCTTGAAACCCGTGGACCCCACGCCTATATACACTCAACCCGCTGCGATCTAACTGACCCCCCCCCCCCCCCCCCCCCACTTTGAAAAACGGTTCTTGGAGCCTTCATGTAACATGCAAGAATGGTGCATGGTGATGCAGATTTTTTTCTGCACCCCCCCCCAAAAAAAAAAAACAATGTTACTCATTACGCAACTGATTGTTTTGCAATGCATGAAGTCACATGCTTCTGTCTGGTTGATATTGAACTATTAATATGCAAAAGTACAATTCATAACCTTATTTAATGCTTTCTTGTAATTTACTGTAAATATAAGAAACAAATTTATGACACTTCGGCCCGCACGCTGTTGTGTTTACGGGTTGTTCGATGGATGGTAGACGTATGTGTAGTTGTACGAATATTGGCCTGCTTGGCCCCCCATACTCTTCGACTCGAGAGCAGCTCAGCTCAATCAGTCAAAGCGCCCCGCCCGCAGCACCATGTATACTGTATAGCTTGCGACTTAACTGTCAGTCCAATGATTTTCTCTTGAAAACTTTCCTTTAGAAAATGATAATCAAAATTCAGTATACATGTCCGTAATAATCACAAAATAAGCTTTGATTTCATACCTCCATTCACGAAAACTATATCAAAATCGCGGCAATCATGATGGAAATAGGTCTCTAAGTTTGGACGTCGACGGGAATTAGCCCCGTGTATCAGCTCTGGCTCGTGCAGCGCAGCTAGTACAAAGCAAACCCTATAGCAAGACGCTGTACTCTCGGTGATCCCGCCCTTTGCATAGAGCATTTAATACGCAACATAATGTGAGTTGTTTGTCATTTGTTGTGTGTCTCTTTGAGAACTGCAAAGAAATGAGTGTGATCGAAGGCGCGGTCTATATAGAGAAAATCATATAGGAAGATACCTAACACGGGGTAAGTCATACCCATTCAGCATGCATTTAATACGCAACTTAATGTGAGTGGATAGTCATCGGTCGTGTGTCTACGGATGTTATGTTGAATATCCATGAGGTATCTCTGTCGTCACGCATATCATGCATTATGCATGTCGCGTCTGTTTTCGCCCTGGACGTCGACACGGAGGAGGACCTCGGGCGGAGTATAGCCAATTCGCTAGAGTAGACTCTCCCGCGGACGACGGCACCGGTCACCGGTACCCCGAGGGGAGGGTTCAGGAGGAGATAGCTGCACCAACTTGGGTCGGCGATCTCATTAAAAAACAATAGAATACAAAGGCCGGCGGAGACGTCATGCCCCCCGCGGAGCCTTAGCGTATTATTATTATAGATGTACACAGAGCGTAAACAAAGATGTGACGGGAAGGGTTTGGAGAAGGCATGACATGATTTGACAATGCACTGATATTAATTTGTATTGCAAGGAAGTATAAGAAACCATTTCAATTTCCTCATAAATGAATTAAGAGAGGGGGCAAGTTGAATGTCATTATAAAGAGAGTTCCAAAATTTGGGGGATGTATAAATAAACGTGTTTTGAACTAGAGGGGTTCTCAGCAAAGGTAGATGTAAGTCATTACAATGCAGAGTATATAACATTAACATAAAAGTACGATCACATGTATGTAATGTATGAATTGAGAAAAACATCAATTCGATTTTATAATCCACAGTAATAGGGCAGCAGATATTTGTTCTTTGTATGAACCATATGCTGAGAGTTGGAATTGTGTTTACTCATTCTTGTTTGACATTAAAGCCCCTCTAAAGTGTTGTTAGCCCCAAAAATTTGATGGCAAAATTTCACTTAAAGTAGACATACGAAAACGATCCCAGATATTGAGATAATTACATCAATAGAAAGCTTTTAACCCCCAGAATAACACTAAATGGCATTCAACTGACAAAACAAGTTTAGAATGGTGAATTTATGCTAGTAAACTCCACTAAAATCTCAAGTCGGAAACATGGAGTTACACAGAGAAAAAAAGTCCTCTACCGGTATGACGTCACAATCTGTGATCATGGGCTTTAAATAGTCAGAGTGAATGGCAGTGATATTCCCACATACATGTGTAAGTGCTATCCTGTCAAAGCTTATAATTTGTCTTGATAGCGAGTTTATGTGATAGATTTTCTGATTTCATTTGAATGAAGAATAACGAAGCAACGTTTTCCAGTCGCAGATTTCTTTTTATATCCTCAGCAGGCGCATTTATACAGTCAAATACCACAATTTAATTTTTTTTAATGTTTTGTGCTCTCGTTTACACTTGTGCTGAAACATCACTGACTGAAAAGCTCAGTGATGTTTTGGCGTGTTTTGGTTGGTAATGCACATGTGCGGTCTTCCCCATGTGGTTTTTAAAGCGAGATTTTACAGTTTAGCTGGGACTCTCTCATAGCGGTTCAGCATAAACAAGTCGTTTACTTCATCCAAATAAGGCCTCAAGGACATACATTGTAAGCTAGCCGTGCTCCTAAAGTCATGTGACCCAACATCGCAATGTTTCAGCTGCAAGCATTTATACTGGCCAAACACGGTTTGGAATGTTTTGGCCTAGCATTTTTGCCGGTAAAGCGTAGTTGCCCTGGTAACATCACTGAAACATCGCGGTCAGGCTCCGGTTTGGCATATTTGGGCGTGTTTGGATGCTAGTGTAAATGGCCCTACAGCCTCCTTTTTGGTAGAGATTTAAGACGAGTTTACTGCTTGGGAAACAAGGTTAAATCATATGCGCGTATGAATAGGCGGGTGTACATATACATTATCTTGTCATCAGATGCGGTACAGGAGCAGTTTTGTGAAACTAAGAGGCCTAGAACTACGATCGTAATTATTATGGATGTGTGTGACTGCCTTAAAGAAGGATACAGTAACAGTTTAATAAGAAGAAAAAAAATCAAACTTGAACGAGATCTTTTATATACAGTGCGACCCAGAACGAAACCGAGAATTATCAATGTTTTATCATTATAACTTACTCACAATTATAATTAATAAATGACACATATTTGTAAAGCTTACATCCTCCTCTTTCATTTGATGCAACTCATATGATGCATATTTCACGAATGAGTGATTAAAAGCAATTTGAAGGAAGGAAACCAAAAAGTCATTTGGCGGGCGGTATCTGAATTTCGAAGAAAAATTCACGCTTTTTCATATATATGACACCTCAATCAGGAAAAAGGAGCCAGGAATAACATAGTTCTGTTTGTTTAAAGTGATGCTTGAATTTCCTTGCATAATTTGAATATGAGGACACTGCTAACGTTTAAATTTCACAGATAGGTCATACATGACATACTCATAATTCCTGCAAAGTTCTACAGAATTTGAGGTTGGCTGCAAAAGGGACATAGTATCTTTAAGGCTACATTTATTATTGAAGAATATTTATGTTTCATGTTCTTGGTGGTGGGTAACAGGCCCACATCTCACAACATACATGTAAGAAAATGGAGGCATCAATGCAACTCTTTTATTTTCAAGTGTGAATACAATTTTATACATTCATCAAAATTAAAAAAATGCTAGTTCATTATTTCAAAAGTAACTATTCAATAGTTAAAAAGGTCTCCTCCTTCCTAATGAAGGCAACATTCAATATAAACATCAAAAGCTCCAGTTGTATCTCTGAGTAACTTTATTTCTGATTTGAACTAATTAAGAGAAAAACAAAATATGCAATTCATTTCTAAATGTTGTTTTGAATGAATATTTATATGTGTTTGTGATAATTTATGACTTACATGTATGTACAGTATTTCAATTTGTCTAAATGTGTGTACACATAAAAATGAAATATTTAATATATAAATTTGTCAACTTTTAATTATTTTTGTGTCTATGAAGGGGATGTGAAGTGCAAAATGTTTTGAGTGCAAATATTTGTGTATATCAATTAGGTACAAATGCCGTTACATACAGATACAATGTGCAGTGTAATGCAGTCTGCGGATATGGGTTATGATGCAATGCAAATGTTCAAATAAACCCATTACTAAATTGAACTGAATCTGCCTGGGCTACAGTGTACTCCCAAGACTGTAAACACAATTCCCCCTGTTCAAATATCATGGCTATAATCGGCCAATTGCACAAATCTCCTCAATCCTCATAAACATGAACTTTGTAATGAACAAACATGCAGTTGAACTACCCTCTCAGAAAACAAGTAAAAAAACGTCTTGTACAGCTAGTCGACAAATGCATACACGTTGACATAAAATAGGGAACACACGAAAGGTTGGACTAAGGTTTCGTGCACAGGATTTTATGTTAGTCTTGATTTTCTTGGAGAAAAATCTAGCCTCCGACTACTTTGTACCCGAGGCATCAAAATATTGTTTAAAGCTAAAGTGATGTCAGTCTTGAGAGGGAGCTATACAACATACAGGGTTTATTATTTCCACTTTCATCTCTTTAGACTCAATTTCAACCGCGACCATTGAATATTGTAAATTCGCATATGCTTCCAATATGTTCATTTGAACCAAATTCATGACCCCATACCAAAACTTTGTAATGTACCTTTAACCTTTTCCACCCTTATAGACATGTATATTCTGTGGCAGGATATCAATCATAAAGAGTTGGAATGATTTTTTTTGTTTTAACTCTTCTCATTGATTGTTTGAGGCAATATATTTTTTCCCCCTGATAGATATAAGTTTATATCTTCTTACTGATCAATTCCAAGCAAACTTCCCAGGCAACTTTGTAGTATACTCTCCTCCTTGGATGGTTCAACTCCCTCCCTGTCCTCATATTCTCAGACAGGCAGACATACATCACAGCTCCAACCTAGAAACTCCACCAATCTCCATTCAAAGAGAGTTACTTGCACACATTGTTAGTGTGTGAGTCATTGTTTGCTACTGCGTTAAAGGGGGGTCTTAGCCCCATCTATAGTCCGGGGTTAAGCTTATTCCACTTTGTTTTCACACTGGCAAAATTTTGCTTAACCCCTGACTATAGGTGTATAGACTACAAGTCCACCCTGGTATTACAGCCCAAGTCCACTCCAAAAATTACTTAATTTCAATAAAAGCTGAAAAATCAGACTAACAAATCAAAAAAAGTCTGAGCAAAATCGGATAACTAATAAGAGAGTTACGAATTTTTAATGACATTAAAAACTTTGAAAATCACTAGACAAATTGGCAACTCACTCATGAGTCTGTGACGTTATGTCCTCACTATCCACTAATTATTTTCTTTATATTGATGTCTTGATGATATAAATGTCCTATTTTCTCCTTAAGAATCTTGTTTCTTCACACCAGCATCCAATTTAGATTAATAGTAATAGGTTTTTGTGTGAATGCACTAATATAGAGTAATTTTTTCCCGAGTTAAATCATGGAAAATGTGAATTTTGATAAACTATTTATATAAAAATCAATAATTATGAATATACAATATTCAGAAAATAGTATAAATTCTTCAAAGTTCATAAAAGATTTTGTGAAATGTCATGCACGCAATATGATACAAATCATATAACCTGGGCAAATGCATGGGGAAATCAAGTTTTGGGGAATGAAAAGGGAAATTAATGGGATTAAACCATATACACGACATGTAGAGCAATTGATAAATATTGAGGACATGACGTCACAAACTGATAACCATCTTGGCAATTTGTGTTGTGATTCTCATTGTTCTATAGTTTTACATACTTTTTCAAAAATTCTTAACTTTCTTATTGGTTATCCGATTTTGCTCAAACTTTTTTGATTGGTTTGTCTGATTTTTCTGCTTGTATTAAAAGTTATTTTTCGAGTGGACTTGTCCTTTAAGTTTGTTTTAATAGAAGCAGAGAAAAAAGTAGAAACAGGCCAGTGAAATTTTGAGCAAAAATCAATTAAAAATAAGAAATTTATGCATTATTGAAGGTGCGATCAATCAAACATGAATTGGCAACTCTGTGACTATTTTTGTGAGCTCCCCTCCCATTTGCCCTAAATGTGTACTAAAAAACTTCTCCAGCCCGACTCCCCCCCCCCCCCCCCCATCCCCCACCCCCGAACACCAGACTATACAATTACATATTAACATACCCTGTAGCCCTTTCTGTGACTGATTTGTAAAACAATGAACATGTAAAGATACTGTAGTTCTACATGTATATCTAAATGCAATTATTTCAAATAGATTCTTTCTTAGGACTTAGAATAATCATCTGTACACCGATCTGCCCATGAATTACATGATTCACCAATTCCTATATACTTCTCTTGTTATCTTGATAGGCAATAAATATAAACATTCAGAAGTCGGGAAAATCAACAAAATTTCCTTTGTTTTTGAAATATTTAGTTGAATAATTTTATTTGCATCACTCTCCAAAATCATAGAATTTGTGAACACACTGAAACTATAGATACATGTACAGTACATACATGTATACATGTAGCAAGGCCAAATTTGTAGTCATTTATCTAATACACATTCATCTTGTTTAAAACCATTGCTTACATGTACCTGCTGAAATCAAACAGCTTTTGACTACTGTATACATGTAAGTATACCAGGAATTCTATTAATAATAACGAAGTAAAAGAGGGTTTGTATGTCCAGGTGCTAGGCAGTGAGACCACAAAAAGGAAATTCAAAGGACTTTAAGATTCATAACAGTATTTGCCCTATACATGAATGTAAATAGGCCTGTGTGCCATGTGCAGGAAATTCTGCAGGGAAGTACATGTAGTTATTTTTCAAAGGGTTAAGTGGCACATTGGCAAGTAATGAAAAAATAAAAGGAAACCCATTTCTACTTTTTGAAATCATTATTTCATTATCATAATACTAAGGCTTGGGTTTGGAGATGTTTATTTATGGACAATTATGCATATAGGATAAAACTATTAAGAACATTAAATTATATTTTGTAAATATCATTGTGTCTACATATACATGTACGTTTCTTTCACGTAGTAAAGAATTTATAATGAGGTATTGCTTCACTTTGTAATACCACCTTCCACTTCATAGTACTCGAAGTACTTGAATGGAAAGCATATTCAATTCAAAATGGAAGCATACGGTACTGAACACCTGCCAACCATGCTGTACATACATGTATAATATGCAAACTTGTCACAAAGATTCCATCAGACAAGTTTCGTGATTTATTGATTTATGTATTTTTATAAATAAAATAGGCGAAGGGGATCTTCAAAGGAGATCTTGTAGGGACTCGAGGGAGGGACCTTCTTCGACTCATACTTTATTGTTAATTCCAATTATACATGTACTTCATGTTATTTGGATAATTTAGGAATTCTTTTATAAATAGATAACATTTGTACAATTCTTCATAAGGATTAGCTATTATATTCAAAGCAAAATCATGGAATCTGTCTTTTAAAAGGTCTGCCAAAGATAACACATGTATATTCAACCATATATCTACAATGTACAGTACATCCACATGCCCATACTCCTTTCACATTAAGTCACTATAGGCTAACTACAGTATACATTTGTTTCATTTATTTCAATACTGTATTTACTATTTTTAAAAAATCTACCATCAGCTGCAAGATTGTTTTTCAGCAAGTCTGTATACAAAAAAATATAACATTATCCAAAAAATACCATAAATGACAACTGCATATCATTTCCAAAGAAAAGATACAAATTACAACAACAAAAATACAAGTTATATACACACCCTGTACAAATAACAAAAAAAAGGAAGAAAAAAAAAGAGAGAGGTACTAGGGAAAATATAAAAAGATAAACAGGATCACCCAACAAAAAGTATCACGATTGAATTTTGGTATCTTTTTAAACATTTATTGGTGAGATATGTTGGATGCATTCTATAAAAATTGGTTGTTTTGTTTGGAGGAAGGTTATTAAATAAATGACTGGCAGTGTATATTGTGCTTTTTTCAAAATATTAGTGAGGGGTTTTTAATAGGAAGGAGAATAACATTTCTGAAAGAGTGGTTCACTTGTTTCATTTCAATTTTGGAGCTGCATACCTTTATTTAATTCAATTCAATTTAAATCAATGATCAATCATGTCCTGCAGCCTGTGGCTGAATTGCTAATGTGTACATATTATTTGGTGGTAAATTTAATGAAATGCATCTACACACACCGCCTGAAATATAACCATAATTTACACTTAAGCATTAGACAGCTTAAAATAAATTACATTGCATCATGCACTAAATTTAACAGCAAACAATACATACATGTAAAGAACATATCCTTTAAAATGTCACGAGAATCCAGCTTGATTGACTACCGGTAAATGAATTACAGCATCCCAAACTTTAACAATGTAACAACTTGATCATCAAAATAACAAGGATGTCTTTTATATCTAAACAATCTATAGTATAAAGGGTTTTGTATAATAGACTTCTACTGGGTCAAGAATCCACTTGTAAAACGATTCTGAGTGCTCTGTCTAGTAATATGAGGAGCCTATTCAAAGGCATGGAATCCAGTTTCATCTGTGTTAAAATATATTCAAAGTGAGGGTGAATCACTGTTTTGTATAAAAGAATATCTGTAGATACATGTACCGTACATTACGTCAATGTATCGTTTTATTCGCCTCAGCATACAGAAATTTCGTTTAAAAAATTCCATTCAAGGTGTCTCATGGTACATGTACAGTATGTAATTGATCAGACAAAAGATGAAACAATTTTCCACTTCAGGTTTGATGCTTCTTTAAGTTTTAATGGTAATACACTTTTTTGTGCTTGTTTTTGCTAGTTGTTTGCTGAGAAGAAGATATACATTGTAAAGGCAGGATGCGAATAGATCTGGTGGAGGATTGTAACCTTCTATACAGTGCGTCCCAGAAAGAATGAAACCGAGAATTGTCAATGTTCTATCATCACTTAATCATATTTATTATAGGAAACCGAACCCCAAGAAATAACTTTACTTATTCTGAGAGATTTATTATATTATTGCCCATTAATTTACAAGATTCCCCACCAAAGTGTATGAGAGAGGTATAAAGCAAGAATAATGTGCAGTTTCTCAGCACGACATGGGCATCGCCATTTTCTTGATTACGTGACGTACCATGCGAAGTCGTTTAGCAAGTAAATGTATTCAAATTTATGGATGCTTCCTTCCCAGACGTGTGTGGTGATGAAGCATTTCATTCACATGCTATTATCCTTTGTACCACACTTGCCAGAACGCAAATTGCATAAATAAGTTGGTGCTCTTCTAGGGTAAAGGTTTCTCATAAATGAAATAGATTTTTCAACTGCCATAGTGTATTATTTATAAATGAATTTAGTTACAATTGTTCCCCTGTTATTTATTTTTCAGCAAATATAATTTCTATCTTCTCAGTTATGATTTTTCCTCACTGAAAAGTAAAGGTTTCGTTATTGATTTAACTAAAGCTTGGTGAATGATACATGTACAACTTCAACTGGTAAGTCACGTTTTTAAGAAAATGGATGCGCCCCTGTCATGCTGAAAGGCATCACATCATGCCAGGAATATCTTTGTTAATATATCTCTTGTACATTTTCGTAAGGAATATTATACATCAATGGGCAGGAATTTATTTAATTTTTCAGAATACCTACATTTATTCTTTGGGGTTAGGTTTCCTTTAATAAATGACACATATTTGTAAAGCTTAGATCCTCCTCTTTCATTTGCAACTCAATCACTCATGCATGAAATATGCATCATATGAGTTGCATCAACCTAAAGAAGAGGATCTAAGCTTTACAAATATGTGTCATTTATAAATTATAATTGTGATTAAGTTATGATAAAACATTGATAATTCTCGGTTTCGTTTTTTCTGGGACACACTGTATGTATAGGCTGAACCCGGTAAAAATGGGAGGTTTCTGGCTGTATATCTCATGAAGACATTACTGTACTGCCAAGACAGCAATTAATTGCACATTGCCCTTCTGGCCTATAAAAACCCAGAAGTATATACATGTACATGTACACAACAGAAGAAAAAAAGACTCTGCATGGAGAGTGTTTTTTTTTAAATACCTGCAAAAACGGGTGTTTCCATTTACTGTACCACTTCTTTCTGACCTACCTGACACACTTTAATTTGACACACTTTTTTCCTATTCATTTTCTACACAGAGGCATTTTCATGAGACAAGTTCTGTGATTGGCCTTTTTGCTAATAAATATTCATGATTATGCAAATTAGCATTAGCAAAACGATTCGCTTTCGGTTTTAAAAAAAGTCAATTCAGCGCCGGCGGCATGGCATACGTACCGGTACCATGTGCAGAAACACTGTTAAAATTCAAGTAATTCCTGCTTTGAAGTCTTAGGGGGAAGGCTGTGCATATCTAGCTCCTAGTCCTATGCAGACACAGATATTTTTGTTCTTCAATTTTTCTTTCTATCTCAATTTATCGTTTTCGTCACATGTTGCATGATTAGGCCCCAGCAGGTCGATCAGCTGACCGGGGAGCGGAGCGACTGCCGCCCGACAGCTGTGGCTAGCAGTCGTGCAGTAACATAATGGCTGCGATCACCTTCATTAGGGGGAAATTCAACCCCGTTACCCCCTCAAAACATGGACCTGAGAACAAATATACGTCTGTTTCATAACATTTCAATATTACCAAATCAACATGCATACCTCAGAAATTACAAAGCTGACTCATTATACCATTTTCTCGCTCAAAGTGTCATTTTCAGGAACTTTTAAAAAAGTTGATCGTATTTTTCGCAAGCCCAAAGGTATGAACTGTGCGATCTTAATAATTTGCATAATCATGAATATTCACTAGCAAAAAAGCCAATCACAGATCATGGCTCTTGAAAATGCCTCTGTGTAGAAAATAAATAAGGAAAAAGTGTGTCAGATTAAAGTGTGTCAGGGAGGTCAGAAAGAAGTGGTACAGTAAATGGAAACACCCTGCAAAAACTGCTTGATTTAAAATCACAGATGAATTAGGCTATTTTTTACTCATGTGTCTCTTTTTACTTTTGTGCTATCGCATGCAGAGCAGCGACAAGTCTGTGCATGTGCACTACCGTACTAAAAGAGAAAATAATAAATAAAAAAGAATTAGCAAACACCAATGTTTACAAACAAAAAAAAGGCATAAGGACAAAATTGCTGTTGCAGGAATGAAACCTGCGACCTTTGCATCTCCTGTCAAGTGTTCTTGTACAAAGGACTTGACTACAACTTAAAGAATAGCACCAAGCGAATCCCACAAAGACAATTTAAAAACTGATATTCTTAGTAGGTCCATGCTTAGAGCATGTCATCAATGCCTAACAATGCCATGATAATAATCCAGAAAAGAGCCATGTGAATCATTTTCTCTGACCAATACATGAGCAAAAAACAATGCCCTCCAGGCAGGAGACAGAGCTAACAAAACGACAGTGAAAGATGAGATAATTATTCCTACAATTTGCAGAATTGCTTCAGAAGGGGCATTTACATACATGTACACTGCAAGCACAAACAGTCAGTTGTTCTCACAGTCTGGAGATTTGTCACACGTGTGATGTGTGCTCTGTTCTGTGAACTTACATGTGCTCTTTTAAAAGAATCCTCAGATTGAGCAATTCAGAAAGCAATATTATGCCAATATTATTGAGTTTGAAATGCACTTCAAGAATGGTGAAAGAATCCATCTTGAGCAAAAGGACTAATCCTTCACTCAATGGGAACTCTGGCTATTCATTCATTGTCACCTACATGTACAATGTATGTACTTGTACTTGTGTCTCTTGGCTCCAGTATTCTTGAGGAAGCAGGGAAATAACTGTGTGAATAATCGCTCGGCTTGGGAAAGTCCACATGAGTGGATAAAAGCTGGCCTACTAAATGATAAGGTTGGTAGAAGCTTTAAGCTTCTGTTTATCATAAAAGAAACATTTTAAGTTTCTTAGGAAAATACAAATCAATATACCGGTATATTAATAATTGTGTGTGAAGGTACTTTTAAGAATTTATTGATATTCATGGACCTACATGTATGACTACCTAATGGAGCAGTATAAGCAAAGTGCTGATGGCCTAAAATATATTATCCAGGCAAACATAAACAATTACGGTATCCGCTTTTACAGGTTATTACACATTGAGGTATCAACAAATAAGTCCAAAAGTCCAAAACAGAACCAAAAAAAAATGAAAGCTACACGTCAAGAAAAGTCAAAAAGTTCTGACCAACAGCAATAGTAACATTTTGTTCGTTAAATCATGAAGAAGTATGTACTGGTATATGTACAGTACAAGTAAGCTTCATTATACTCAATGTTGTGAAACAAGATATTCAAATTTATCCAGAGAAAAAGATAGAGAGAGAAAGGAAAGATAAGGAGAGAGAAAAAGAGAAACTGAAAGACATTAGATAAAGGTACAGTGTACATGATAACAATGGTACAGGATCAGTGTGTCTGTGAAACGTTTGTGCTCTTGGTTTTCAATTAAAATTAATCACACACATTCATTTTGATGTACAATAATGTGCATTGTGCAAGTGCTTCACCCTTAAATGGGTATTGAATAAATACTCAAACACAATTTCCATATATACTGTTATAAGCCTTCTCTATCAAATTCAGTTACTATGACAGTAAAATTTGATGTACAATGTACACTGTAAATACAAATTAATTACTACTCACAATTGTTAGATCGATTAAATAACAATGTACAGGTGTACTTGCAGTATTCTAATTGCTATTCTACACTAAACGATTAACCCAATGACGACTGAATTCGTTTATTGCCATAGGCTGTAATACAGGAGCCACCTGGTTCTTGCAGGCAATGAGCTCAATGTTCTTTGCCGATTGCCACGTCAGGGTCAGGAGTTTATGGGCAAAAAAAAACTTTTGAGAGGTGGGTTTTTTGTAAATGGGTGTTGACAATTAGTGTTTCACTGAAGACTACTTTAAAAATTCATAACACTATTATTTTTGATCTGATTTTGCTCAAACTTTCGCTGACCCGTTTCTTTGATATATCTGTTTCTATTAGAAGCAACTTATTACAAGGCTAGACTTCCCCCTTCAACAAGTAATAAAGAGCCCTCAGCTTGAGCATTCCATCTCATTCAGCAGTAGCAGAACAGGACAGCGAGGTCACTGACAGGTGGCTATCTCATCAACTCAGCTCTCAATTAACATAAGAAAAGAGGATCATGGGGGACCAACAGGCACCGATTAGGGACGTTTTCTATATAGACGGAGCAAGTAGCTACATGTACATGTACATTGGTCGACTTTTTTTGTTGGTCGACTATTTTTTGTCCGAGTTAAAGAACCCACACGGGAAGTCCTTTCATTTAACTGCGAGGTGCAGCTGAATGTGTAAGATCATTAAAGAAAATTGAAAAACAGTAGAGGACCTAGGATAGAACCTTGTGGTACACCATGTAATAGAAGAAAAATTGGGAGGAATTATTATTATAAACTACATATTGAGATCACAGACAAATTTGACAGACAAATTTGATTGTTGTTCTAGTTTCCGAGTGGTGAGTCAACACACCGATTACTGAGCTGGGAGACATTGCCAGGCATGGCGCCAGGTGGAGGGGTATAAATTGAAACTTAAAACTTGGTGTACCGTGTATAAACCGCACCCCCGACTTTGAATTATTTTCGGCGGCAAAAGGTGCGGTTTATACACCGTTAATTACGGTATTTATTGTAAACTTCAAACAATACCAGCTGCCATCCTATATGCCTTACATAGCCATAGCCAGCATTAAATGGAAAAACATGTAATTGATAACCTACTACATGTATGTACAGTATTACTAATAAAGCCCAAGCAAATGTTAGTTTTGGATATCTGGCCCACTTTGATAAATTATTTGAACCATTAGCATTTGCTCAGGCCAAGCAATATGTGTAGATGTACATGTAGGTCAGGCTCAAGCATTTTCTTTGAGCATATTATTGTACTACATGCACTGTACATGTAGGTAGCTGTAGCTTCCAAGCATAACAATTGCAAGGGGAAGAAAAAAATAGTTTCCATCTAAAAAACTTACTACATATTTTTGTAAAATACATCTCCATTGACAGTTGACACCTAAATGTATTGAAGTTTCAAACCATGAAAAATATATATTCTATTCATTAAATAATTACCATAAATCTCCGTGTATAAGGCCCACCTGTGTATAAGGCGCCCCCTATTTTTGTTGTTGTTTTGTTGCCGAAAACCCACGCAGGGAAGGACCTTCATTTAACATTGAGGTGCAGTTAAAGGCGTTGATTTGTGCTTGTAAACTTGTCACAAATAATAGTAACAATGTCGTTTTTAGAAGAATGTGTAAGATCATTAATGTAAATTAAAAACAATAGAGTACCTAGGTCCTAGGATAGAACCTTGTGGTACAGCATTTGTTATATAAAAAAAATTGAGGAATTATTATTATAAACTACATATTGAGATCTATTAGAAAGATTACTTTCAAACCAAGATGACAGACAAATTTTAGTGTTGTTGTAGTTTCAGAGTGGTGAGTCAACACACTGATTACTGAGCTGGGAGACATTGCCAGGCATAGCGCCATAAATCGAAACTAAAAAATAATTTTAAAAAAATATTAAAAAATTCTGTACCTGTGTAAGTTTGAGTGAAAGTGAAAGTTTGAGCAAAATCGGATAACTAATAAGAAAGTTATGAATTTTTAAACACATGAAAAAGTTTGAAAATCACAAACAAATTGGCAACTCAGTCATGAGTCTGTGACGTCATTACCTCACTAGCCACTAATTGTTTTCTTTATATTGATGACATAAATTTCAAATTTCCACCAAAGAATCATATTTCCTCATAGCAGCATCCAAGTTATTTTGGCAGCAATATGTTTTTGTGTGGATGCACTAATATCTAGAGTAATTTTTTTGAGGAAAATCTGAATCATGAAAAATGTGAATTTTGATAAACTATTTAATATGAGAAATGAGAATCAATAATTATATGCTATATTCAGAAAATAGTATCAATTCTTCAAAGTTCATAACAGATTTTGTGAAATTTCATGCAAGCAATATGATACATATCATGTAACCTGGACAAAGGCATGGGGAAATCAAGTTTTTGGGGATATAAAGGGAAATTAATGGATAAATATATAAAGCAATTGATAAGTAGTGAGGCAGTGACATCACAAACTGATAACCAAATTGGCAATTTGTGTAGTAATTTCCATACTTTATCAAAAATTCATAACTTCCTTATTACTGTAGTTATCCAATTTTACTCAAAACTTTTTTTTATTGAGTTGTCTGGTTTTTCTGCTTCTATTGAAACTTAAAAGTAAGTTATTTTTGGAGTGGACTTGGACTTTAAGAGCGTTATTACTTATTATGACCTCAATTCAAGTCAAACAATTTATTTTGGTTCTTGAGTTTGGCCTTTATATTGGTCTTACTGCAAAACCATTGCTCAAATTCTGATCACAATATATTTGAGTATGGGCACTTGGGCAGCTGTTACAAAATGCACAATGTTTATCAGTAACTACATATGTGAAAATGTAAAAATGTGAAAATGGCCAATTGTTTGTAATCCTCGGATCCCATATAATTGGAGAGAATATGACAGAGGCAAAAATGAAAGAAACATATGATTAGAGTTTTCATCTAATGAGTCACTGATAAATTTTCTGATCCACGATATATTAAAGGTAATACAAAGTTTTGGTATTGGGTCATGAATTTGGTTCAAATGAACATATTGGAATATGCAATGCTACAATATTCAGTGATCGTTGTCGCGGTTGAAATCAAGTCTAAAGTTATGAAATTGTACATAATAAACTCTTTATGTTGTATAGCTCCCTCTCAAGGTCAAGATATTAATTAAGCTATAAAACAATGTTTCTTGACAAAAATCGACCGATTAGCTATTCCCGTTTGGAAATTATCTATCACAACTACATATTCTGAGATTTTCATGGTCACAGCTACCATTGAACGGTCGTAGGCGCTATTTGAAATTTATAAAAATTTACCGGGAGCACTGGTAAATTTTTATATTCAATTTTTCTCAAAAGGTAGAATTTTTTTAGGGGCTAAATTTTCTAGTGCTTATAATACATCTACAAGGGCATCCAAATATATCAAAATTGTAAAGAATCACTATCCTTCCAATTTTCAAAATTTCCCAAAACTTTGTATTACATTTAAGAGATTTTATTGGTATAAATAATGATTTAACCATGGTTACCGAGTTACTCATCCTACAGTAAAGGGGTCAATGATCTCATCAACCACAGGGTCATTCAAATTTTAATTTCTTTGATCTTTTCACAGTAATTATGTTCGACCATCTGTGATAATTGTACTGAAAAGTTCTAAACCTAGGTACCCCAAAGCCAAATAACCTTCAGATATCCAGTTCAATATTTATTGGTGTAACATTTCTGTTTTAATCTAAGAGACCTGTGCTTCCCGATCCACAATAAAGTTAAGTTAAGTAGACCCTAGGGCCTAACCTATTTTCAGTATTGTGGAGTAGTAGACTCTACTTAACTTAAGATTTAAGAAACCTATTTTCAGTATTGTACTAGTCGATCGGGGAAGCACAGGGGGGCGTTTCACAAAACTTGTCATCAATGACAAATGACAGTTTTTGTTATAAATGTCAGTTTTATTAAAGAAATGACCCATATCAGACGGTTATTTCTGTCTACTGAAATCCTTGCTTCTGATTGGTTGTCAGCAGATTTGTCACTGATTTTAGTCATTTTTCATTGAAAAAAGGCTTTGAGAAACGGGCCCTAGGCCCCAGGTCAGACATTTTCCACAAATACAAATTAAGAGTCTAACCAGATATCTGAAGGTTATTTGAGGTAGACTCTACACCTACGTTACTGACCTAGATCTAGGTTAGTTTAGACTTTACTACCTCTAGATCTAGTACTAGTAGTACTAGGCCTAGTACTAGCAGACTAGTACATCGTCATGATCATGTTCCTGCCCTATTCTCAGCCGGTCAGAAGTTATTCAGAACACATTGTTACAAATTTATGAGTTTGACTTTGAGTAACAATGCCAAAGGCAAAGGCAAACGATTGTCATGTATTATGTAGCACGCCTAATTAACTGCACAACCGATGTGTATATTCATCATTGGGGCAACACCGTCTTAAAAAGACCATTGAAGACAAGTACACTAGACCTATACACAACACACAACAGGGATTATTGAACATGCAAAAGACATAGCAGAGGCAGAGGCAGAGGCATAGCACTGGCAGCTAGCATAATACACTCAACGTCTCAAGCAGCTAGTATACCAGTGGCAGCGCCAGACTCAGTCAGAGCTCTGCAGATGCAGAGGCAGAGCTAGCGTCGAAGATAAAGACTCCATCTCATTCTCACTTCAATTCAGTCGATTCTCGCTGAATCATGAAAGCATTCAATCTTACCTCGCTTCATCTCCTTTCTCGATTATAAGACCAGCTGAACACAAAGCAACATCCCTTTTCACCTACAAAATAACGAAATTCATGTTCTCTGCATCTCGTCTCATCATTCCATCAAGCAAAGCAGTACTAGCTCAGTTTATAGCAGCGGCGCGCGGTCGTCCGGTCGATACGGTACGGCCGCCGGGTAGCGTCTTTTTTCCGTAAGCTAGCTATCCTTTCGCTGCATTTGATTGGCTCAATAGGCACCTATACGTCATGCGCTAGTCATCAATATTCATGATACGCACGCAAACAGAAGAAACTCCTCCCTGAATAGAATTAAATTACAAGTGCAAAGCTAAAGGGGCTTTCACACCGAGCCTTGCGTAGAGTTGCGTAGAGTTGCGTAGAGTTGCGTAGCGACTAAGCCGATCGTACGCAACCCTACGCCAATCGTACGCAACCCTACGCAACTGTACGCGGAGGGACGAAAATGGGTACGCGAGATGAACGCAAAAAATTAAACATGTTTATATTTTTTCGCGTACCTTCGGCGTAGACTTTTTACGCAGAAACTACGCAACTGTACGCCAAGCCTACGCAACTGTACGCCAAGCCTACGTAACAATACGCTACCCTACGCCAGTCCGACGAAGCATTAAAAACGTATACAGATTTTTTGTTGTATATTATACAGTTATTGACTGGCAGGGGGTGTAATATAACATTCTTTGGACCCAGGCGCGCCGGAAGCAGTTTGGGATTGGGGGGGGGGGGGGGGGGGGGGCAAACATTCCAGGGGGCTCACCTTCCAGGGGCAGTGACGTAACGAGCAAAAACGTTTGGAAGGGGAGGGGACAGAAGAAAAATCTGCATCACCACCACCACCAATTGGCGTTTTGTGAGTTAAAACCTAATTATTCTCAAGTTGAATTAATAGAGTTCGTGTATCTTCAGGAGCTTACATGGGTAAAGAAAGTGGGGAACTATGGGTTCGATTAATGAGGAATTTTGAGCTGTTCCCCCAGGCGAGTATTCCGTAGTTAAAATAAGGTAAACAAGACATGGATAGGAAATGTGATTTTAAGTTAGCCGATGGCACCTGTATTTCTCGATATAAGCTAGTATGCTAATTGCATAAATGAAAAGGTGGGTACATGGTACGGATGGATAGGTTGTGCAATTACAGCGCAATTATTGTTCTACCGAGGGGTCTAAAAATGACATGAGAACATGTGGCAAATAAAGGTAAATCTTGGGCGGGCAAAAATACTGAATTTAAACATTTTTCATTACACATCTAGCATTACATGAAATGATATATTCTTTTGGTATCGTACCCCAACCCCGACCCCTTCCCCCGGCCCCCTCCCTCCCCCACCGAGAAGAAAGTTTATGTGTCCATTCCTGTGTCCATTTTCGCTAAAAGTGACCATTATGACAGCAACACAAATTGCGATGGCCCTTAGACGGTATTCGTAGACTAGAAACATATAATATAAAACGAAATCCTAAATTATGATGATGATGTGAATATAATGCTCCGTGATAAAAACAATAAATAACATATAAATAAATATAAAAACATAAATGAAAACTTGGGTGAATTCTAAATGAAAACAAACCTACACCATTAAACTTCAAGCTCACTCACACAATAGTGTGACACTTTCAGGGCTACTTATTATTTCAAGTCCATATACAAGCGGCAACAGCTTCATTATTAAATGTAAGTTCTTCCCACGTAAATCATTGGTCTGGAAACAATTATTTGCCCATTGTTGTATATTGTATTCCGTTTTCACTAACGATGAATTTACATTGTAATGCAATTTTTAGGTTTCCCAGGTTTATTTAGGACAATAGAAGATTGATATTGTTTAGTTGTTCGATAACATCACTCAGTTTGATTTGATTGGAGATATATCTCTTTAATGAAATAGTGTAAAGGCTAATAGTCTCAAACATACATACACCATTAAACTTCAAGCTCACTCACACATGATATATTGCGACACTTTCAGGGCTACTTATTATTGTAAGTCCAAACGGCAACAGCTTCATTATTAAATATAAGTTCTTCTCACTGAAATCATTGATCTGGAAACAATATTTGCCCATTGTTGTATACCATACAACATTTTCCTTAACGATGAATATACATTTTCACGAAAGCCATACTTGTCATTTGTTACATGTATATGATACTAAAGAAAATCGTTAGCTTATCGATAGGATAATGTGAAGTACTTGTCAAATTAAAAAACATCATTACGTGCTATTATTAATCGGACTATATTATGTATGAAAGACGTTTACACTTTTGCCAACAAGCAAGTTTTTGAACAAAGAATCCAGAAATTGAACAACTTTGCATAGTTTAGTCAGGACAGAGTACAAGATGCTTTCAAGCAGGCGCGCCGGAGGCAGTTTGGGATTGGGGGGGGGGGGGGGGCAAATATTCCAAGGGGCTCACCTTCCAGGGGCAGTGACGTAACGAGCAAAAACGTTTGGAAGGGGGGGCAGAAGAAAAATCTGCATCACCACCACCACCAATTGGCGGAGAAACCAGGGAGCAGAGCCCCCGGAAGCTCTGGCGTTTTGGGCATTTAATTACGGTCAGATGAGCATCCAGGGCACCGCCTTATGGCCCTTGGTGGGGTCCAGGGGGTAGAGCCCCCGGAAGCTTTTTTTTTTAGGTATTTAATAACGGTCAGATGAGCATATAGGGGACAGCCTAGAGGGCCCTCAGGGGTCCAGGGGCGGAGCCCCCGGAAGCTCGGGAGTTTTAGGCATTTAATTACGGTCAGATGAGCATATTTTGATACCTCATTATTTTGTGACATAGACAGGTCACTTATTTTTTTCTCTTTCTCTTTCTGTCTTTTTCTCTTTAACAATTTTTTTCAAAAAGTGAGGGGGGCTCGAGCCCCCGAGCCCGGCCGTTCTGCAGACCCTGACATACAGGCTTATAAATAAGCATATTTTTCGCCCGACTGTAAATTTGGGAATTTCTAATTTAAAACAAACTTACACAAAAATTGAGAAAAAATACGGGAAAATCATATCATTTCAGCAACATTTGTAAATCACTGGTATCGAATAAAATTTAACCCCCCCCCCCCTATCAGTACGCCAGCGTTCAGAGGCTCATGAGCTTCTCACCCCTATAACAAAACACAGACACGCTTTTCCATTCTCTCACAATATGTCAACGATATGCGCGCGCTATTAAAAAAACTAAAACTAAAAAATTAAAAAATAAAAACCTCCATTGATAAATAAAGGTAGCATGCGCAATGTTTAGGAAATTTAATTCCTGTTAACTTTCCTTTTCTTTGAATAGAATTGTATAAGTCATTTAATTCAGGTTTTTATTATTGTTATGTTCTTTGGGGTTAAAAATACAAACCATCTTTACTCCTTTACTCCTTTTTTTTTTTAAGGGGGAGGGGCGTTTGGGAAGAAAAAAAAGCGTTTTGCCCCCCCCCCCCACTTTTTTTATTGGGGGGGGGGGGCAACTGCCCCCCTGCCCCCCGCCCCCCCCCCCCCCCCTGCCCCCCCCTGCCCCCCCCCCCCCCCCCGCCCCCCCCCCCCCACTTCCGTGGTTATATTTCCCAAGTGGTTATATTTTCCCGAAGCGCGCAGCGCTGAGGGAAAATATGGTCACGAGGGAAAATACGACTCCCTTCAGGTCCAAAGAATGTTATATACCCCCTGCCAGTCAATAACTGTTATATTAGATAGCCTTGGTTTTTTTTCGTGGGGGTGGGGGGTCCATTTTTTTTTTGCCCGAAATTTTAATTTTTTTCGGGGACAATCAAAATTACGGAAAAATAATTCGTCGAGATAGTTCAAGAAAAGAAAAAAACTTTAAAAAAAAAATTATAAAAAAAATTGGAGGGAAAAAAAAATGTGGACAAAATAATTTCAAGGGGAAAAAAAAAATGACCCTCGGTAATAGTGTTATGTGTGTAATTGGTGACATACAGTCCTCAAGAGGGCGACATGCATTGATTAAAAATATATTCATTTCACCAGCTGGTTAATATAACACCGAAAAGTGACCGCCAGGAAAATATAACAACTTGGATCCTCGCAATTGATATCACGTGACGAGCTTTGGACCAATCACATCTCGGTATCTGTCTAAGCTATCTAATATATACTTAATCATGTTAAATATATTTTGAAAACAGATATTTCGCCTTGAAAATGGGGTTTTTCGACGATAAATCTATCTAAAGAGTAGGGCTGATTTTCACATAGAAATCATTCTTGCGTCAAGAAGATGTTATAATCAGCATAAAGCATAAATATTTTTCTTTACAATGATATCAAAATTATTATATTTTACGCTGTACCAAAGTCAGGAACCAAGAAAAATCACGCGAATGTTCATGAATAATTAAAAAAAGTAGTCAACTTTGCCGATGTGATAATAGAGCGTTCTGATTGGCCAGATACGTCAACTACGTCACATATGTTCCGCTTTGGTTTATTAACATTCTGAATACTGATTCTGAGTCAGAATTCCTTGTGGCGTGCGCCTGTAATGCACGTGCGCGCAAGCAGTCACGACAACATTATGAGGACCCTGGAACAATTAAATCTCCTGCCTTTCAGACAATCTTTTTCTACAATATTTCTTTTTTAATCATTTTTCTTATTTTTTCGGCCAGTCGGTGGCGCGGAGGAGCTCCCTGGAGTTTAATAATGGAAATAAGCTCTCGAGCTTTCGTGGGTTATCCTGTTCAAGCTGACTTATTTTTGATCTGTTATTATTGTTGTTGTATGTTGGAAGCTTGTCGAATACAAAAAAAAAAAAAAAAAAAAAAATCAGTTATGCATTGCCATTGCTCAAACGGCGAGCGTGCACGAGTATGAAATCACACAATTTCGCGCCATCATATCATAGAAAGAACAAATTGGTAATTTCCGGGGTTTTAGGATCTTAATTACAATGATTATAAAGAGAACATGATTTTGCGTCAATTAGGTTTTGACATAATTGATCAGTGACTTTTCATCTTTCCAACGAATCTCAAAGTAAACAAATTAATTATGTACCAAAGTCAGGAACCAAAAGCGAAATTTCGGGTACAAAATAGCTGTTGAAATGTTACAAAAATAACGACAATAAAAGTGGTGAAAAAGGATTGTTTCAAAATTGTGAAATATGGCAAGTTTCATATCAAACTGAAGCTGAGAATCTCGAGAGTAATTACCGTTGCGTGCTGCCATGTTGACAGAAGTTATCGACCACAAAAGCAGCTGCATGTACACCCTTACAAATCTCACGGAAAATCTCGTGAATTTCAGCACACGTGAATGTACGAGATAACCAAAGAGACGCTGAACTTCAGCGTATAGCCTCATTATCGCGCACGCTGCGGTCTGCATGACTGTATTGTTCAGGGGGGGGGGGGGGATGAATGAATAGATCACCCCCCCCCCCCCCCACCCTGAACAATACGCCCATGCTTAAAATAAATGACATTGCGAGAAAATCGGGAGGCTCACCGTAGAAAACGAATGACTACCCAACTTGTCCATAATCATTGCGACACAGGCGCGGTTCCAGGATTTTCCAATACGGGGGGGGGGGGGGGGGGGGAATTTGAAATCGCGCAGACCGTTATTTCAACTCGACTTACTAAAAGCACCGTTACCGGTACATAGTATTTTGAAAAGGGGGCAGGCTCAAGTCACGTCTCTTGTCCGATATCAAGTTTAATTTTTTGACATTTTCATCAGGGGGGGGGGGGGGGGCTGAATCCACTTGACAAAATATCATTTATCTGGGTTCACTAATTTCGCGAGCCAGCGAAAATTTAGCGTGTTATCTATCACCAAGATATACGAGATAAGACATAAAAAATGCATATTCGGTCAGCTCGTAATTTTTAATTTGTGGGGAAAGAGAGGCGGTGTACCCCACATTAACTGCAGGTGTTAAGAAATGAAATTTGAATCCCTGTGGAGTAAATAAAGAAACATCTCTAGCTACAACTATGATTGTAATGAAAACTTCCATTTATTTGGAAATCCAGAACAATTATACTCTTGTGGTGCTCTATAATATGTTTCATGACTGTCAAAATAATATTAAACACTTTCTTTATCTTTACATATTAATATTGATGAATGACTTCATCACTAACGGTTCGCTTAAAAATTGCCAACGTGCTGAGTTATTCCCTAATGTGAACTTCCATTTATTTGTAAATCCAGAACAATCAAACTCGTGTGGTATTGTAAAAACACGTTAATTTATCTTTTTTTGGAGATGGGCCCCCTCCCCTGGCACTCAAAGGGGGGGGGGGGCGATTTTCAAATTTTCGATACCTTATTGTCACACTAGCAGGTCACTAATTAATGTGGGGTCCAGGGGACTGAGCCCCATGAAGCTCAGGAGTTTTAGGCATTTAATAATGGTCAGATGAGCATCTAGGGGACGGACTTATAGGTCCTCTGATGGGGTTGAGAGGGTGGAGCCCTCGCAAGCTCAAGGGTTTTAGGTATTTAATTGCGGTCAGATGGGCATATTCTTATACCTCATTTGTGGCACTGGCAGGTCACGATTTTTCTTTCTTCCTTTCTTTCTATTTCAATATAAAACATACTTTCTTTTTTTTAAGTGGGAGGGTGGCTCGAGCCCCCCAGCCACGCCGTTTCGCGGGCCCTGACAATAATAGTAGGCTTCTAAATAAGAAGCTTTTGGCCTGACTGCAAACTTGTCATTTTCCAGCAAACAGATTTTAAAAAAGAGGTATAATTTACAAAACAGTAACAGAATATCCCGGAAAATCATGTCAATTCAGCAAAATTTGTAAATCATTGGTATCGAATTAGAAATAAACCACGTTTGAATTTTAATTAAGCCTTTGTGGGACTCAATCCCTTTCTGTCTTCGTGAGACTAAAATCTAGAACATGTAAAATAATGCCTCAAAACATATCTATTTCGGCAAAGCCACCCCCCCCCCCCCCCAACCCATCAGTACGCCAGAGCGGCCCTCCCTTCTCATCATTTTCTGTAGACACAGGCCATGGTGGAAAATTCTTCATCCCTGGAACTAATTTCAATGTGTCTTTGCCAACAATATTACGTATTGATTTTAACATATACACCCACAACAAAAAGTGAGTCACCCTTACTCAAATTGATGAGTCACTGGTTTGTCCGTACAGCGACACACTTGAAGGATCAGGGGAGTCACTATGACTCGATACAAATGAGTCTTAAAGACTCACTTGAAGTGAGTCTTAGATAAATAAGACTCATTTGTATCGAGTCATAGTGACTCACATGATCCTTCAAGTGTTTCGCTGTACGGACAAACCAGTGACTCATCAATTTGAGTAAGGGTGACTCACTTTTTGTTGTGGGTGCATCATGACATAGACCCCCCTACTCCCTAGGCCTATCACACACATACCATACCATGCCAGAGTCACTGTCCACATTTGCAATGGAAAATATATCCTAAAATATCACATTTTAGCGATGTAATCGGTGGTCCCGCTACCCGAATCTGAAAAATCTACTTTGTACGCACTAAATTAAGCCTTAACTTGAGATTTATTTGTCACCCATACTGTCACGAAACAATCTTGAATTAATTCGTTTTACATCAAATAACAAGGATCTAGGAGTTTCGTTGTATAAAACAATGATGCAAGATCATGCATGTTTTCATTCGACACGGCTTCGTGCGATACAGTAGACACTATGAATATGACAGACAATGAAAGCGGACAAAATATACAGTTCCTCAGGTAGACAAAGGGACATCCCTTCACTGCTATTATGTAAAAATGTGTAGAACAGGTGTCACATGCATATTCACCTGTTCTACACATTTTTACATAATAGCAGTGAAGGGATGTTCCTTTGTTTTCCTGAGGAACTGTATATTTTGTCCGCTTTCATTGTCTGTCATGTTCATAGT
>JAVYIG010015578.1:0-35269 GCA_035222895.1 Strongylocentrotus droebachiensis | reverse complement strand
CAGCTCATCTTGATTCTCTCGGCTTCACGGTCTACGCAGCTTTCCTGACAGAAGACGCAAAAGCAGAGAAGGAGCTAGCAAAACTATGCTCGGACAGACTGGTGACCCTTTATCTAGACCCCAGCGACGATAACAGAGTGACGAGTACGGTCGAAGAATTGAGAGAAAGCCTCAACGGAAATGGTACGTCAGAAGCTAATCCGTGTTATATCATGTAGATCTACAGTGACTTTCATTTTAGATCGCTGATAATTCCCTTGGATTAAAATCATATTAGGAATTTTATTGATACATCAACATACTTCCCTTTCGAGTCATTTCAAACACACAGATTTGATACAATTTAAAGGAATTAAAAGCAGTACTGATTCATTAACATCTTGCATTTTTAGAGTCATTTACAAACACACAGATTTGACAACATCTGAGGGCAATACGACACAGTGATTATAAATCAAGATGTTAAGTTTATTTTTTAGTAATTGATGAATTTAGAATAACGATCAGTGATGATAGTGGTGACACACACAATTTATGGTCTTGGCTACATTGATATCTTCATGTAGCTTTCAAGCAATAACATCCTTGGAAAGTAATGCCAATTTAGAAATATTTCCTATAACTAGATCTTTTATAGCGCCGGTATCCGCCGACTTATACACCCGTATTTCATCAAAAAATATTAAGAATATTCTCTTGATTATGTATAATTATTATGGTGCCTTATGCTTTCACTACCGCCAGTCACAGTCACATCAATAGATTTTGTACTCTTGAATTAAATATATGGATAAATTTCATATTTCGCACGGGTCTACTAATCAATAGGTTATTTTTGTAATGTAACCAAATTTTATACATACGACTTTGTGAAGTGCCTCAATACAAATTATTTCATTTACCTGATAAGAATAATAGTATTTCAAAAGTCAGAATGCAAACTGCATAATGTTACTAGGTAGGTCAAGCATAATGTTTGTCCGACCTGGCAATAACTAATGTATGCAGTTCGGATTCTGTCTATTGAAATACTATTATACTTATCAGGTGAATGAAATAACTTGTATTGAGGCACTTCACAAAGACTTATGCATTAAATTTGATTACATTACGAAAATTGCCTAGTGCAAACCTTCACAAGACAGGGCCCTGTTTAAATTGATATTGTACTAAGTTATTTAGAGTAGATTTGAGGTTGATATCCCCTGCACTCAACCTCTAGGGATTGTAGGCCTACCTTTCGTAAACTAACGCCATTTTCTAACTTTACTTCTTGTTATATTAACTTTGAACAGATTTATGGGGTTTGGTGAACGGTGTGACCTGTTGCTATTACGCAGAATCAGAAATCATGCCACTGGATTTCTACCGGAAGCTATGGTCGGTCAATGTCGAAGGTCAAATAAGGGTCACCAGAGTGCTACTTCCGCTACTCAGGAGGTCACGGGGTCGAATCGTCAATATTACGGGTATATCAAGTGAGTAAGGTGTAGGTAGCAGTACAATGTTATTTTTTTACAAAATAGGATCAATGTTTACCAATACTCCTTGGCATATCATGTTAATAAAAGAGGTATTATCCTCCCTGGAGTTCCATATATAAGGTGAATGAGGATGTTTGTGATAGACATAGGCCTAGACAAAAGACTTCATGCATGGCTGATTGGCAATGAAACGGAGTTGAGTCTTTTGTCAATTCTGCTTGTTGCTACGGCAGACAGCCAGTGAAAACGAACTTTTAAAATCAAATTATGGAAATGCAAGCATCTCTTTAAACAAACTTTAATTGAACTTTCTAGAAATGTGAATTTTTCTTCGAAATTCACATACCGCCGTCCAAATGACTTTTTGGTTTTCTTCCTGCAAATTGCTTTTAATCACTCATTGCGTGAAATATGCATCATATGAGTTGCATCAAACGAAAGAGGAGGAGCTAAGCTTAACAAATATGTGTCATTTATTAATTATAATTGTAATTAAGTTATGATAAAACATCGATAATTCTCAGTTTCGTTTTTGTCTGGGTCGCACTGTATAACTGTTGAGTTATTGATAAATTTAAGTCAAACGTTGTGCTCTTTCTTCTTTGACTCCCGCTTTCAGACCGGCTTCCTGCCCCGGGTTTCTCCGCCTTCTGCGCCTCCAAGGCAGCGCTGTTGATGTACAGTGATGTCCTGCGTATGGAGATGAAGAAATGGGGTGTCAACGTATCAGTCATAGAGCCGTCCGAGTACAGAGCTGGTAAGTCCACGCACTTTAAAGGGAGTGTGTCATGACGAGACTATGTTTCTTTCCCTAGGCCCTACGCGGGCCAATCGGGTATAATCGGAAGACGCAACCGCAGCATTCACGTGCGTGCGCTGACCTAGTTAATCAAGTCCATTCGTTTACTTGCAGTTGTCCAAAAGAAAACGTAGATGGCGTTAACCAGTATTTCCCATGACACACTCCCTTTAAAAACCCTGTTTAGTTTGTTTCGGTTGTACGTTGAATTTGTGTTTCTACATACCCGTTATATTCAACTTCCATATAGAGAGTCAGTAGAGCGTCCGCCTCACAACCGGGAGGTCGTGGGTTCGAACCCCGGCCGCGTCATACCAAAAGACGTTAAAAGATGGGAGTTGTTGCTACCTTGTTTGGCGTTCAACAATAAGGGATAGAGCAACGTCGATCTGGCGCTGCTCAGTGGCTGCCGGGCTCACGATCAATTGGGCAAAAAGAATTTCCGTTTCGGTTTAATAAAAAAATTTGGAGTGGACTATTAGGCTATTATTATTATTATTATTATTATTATTATTATTAAAACCATTTACAGCTGAACTGAATGTGTTTTGTTGTTGTTGTAGTAGTTAATGTCGTTTAATGGCAAACAGTCAACTTTTAGTGCTATTGCAGAATAATCTGGTTCCTTTTTTGTTCAAGTATTATGTTCCCATTTTTATGAAATGATTGATGAATGAGATAAATAGATAATAATACCACGAACCTTGAATTCGACGCGATGATTGAAAGTCCTTGTTTTGAGCGGTCAAAAAGGAAATTTCCTTTTGATCTTTTAAAGTGAAAGCATCTTAAAGACATAGGGTGGTATTCTCGAAAGCGGACTAACTTTAGTCCATGGTTTAATCCACCGACTAAGTATAAAATGCCAAGTATCCATATGAATATAATTTTAAATAATTTGATATGTCCCTAAATTACTATGATAACATAATTATATCATAGTTATATTGTTGTTTATTAATTATGTTTTTACATTTTATTTTAATTTAGTGACAGATTAAATTATTTAAAAACATATCCATTTGAAGACTTGGCATTCCATACTTAGTCGGTGGATTAAACCATGGACTAAAGTTAGTCCGCTTTCGAGAATACCCCCATTGTTCTTGAAGCCTAATCTTTATGATAACGATATTGTAATGACATTTCTATTTTTACTTGATGACTCTATACAGCTTTCAACAAAGATGGGAGATTAAAGAAAGCTCTTCATCACATGACGCACGAGCTGAGCCCGTTGGTATCACGTGACTATGGGGATCAGTACTTCGACGCTGCCATGGCAACAGTGGATCGGGAGGATGGGACTGACTTTACTCCTGACCAATCAGCGCCGTGCAAAGCCATCGAGCATGCGCTGTTGGCAAAGAACCCTGATGAACATTACTCGTGCGACAAAACTTCCATTGTACTCGGCGCCCTAACAAGCCACGCCCCTGCGTTCATCACAGATACCATTGCGAAGTTTCTGGCGGGAACACAGATCTCAGAGCATTGTCTAGCGATGACGTCAGGGGATAAAGACTCTGGGAATTCCCGAAAAGCTGCAGATGATTATAAAAATGACAACGTCGAGTCCTCCAAAGATGTAACTAACAATATCAATGCAAATAATTACCCTGTAACCACCTAAGAAATCTTTATAAAACAAAAACCATTGAAATCATTATTGTTGATAATCGAAGTGGCACATAAACTCCCTTAAGGCTTAACCTGGTATTACTTGGGTGTGACTTCCGGATCAATCGTAAATATTATACTAATATGAGGTGGCTTTGTGACGTTGGTGTTAATAAGGGGCTGCAATAACATATTCAAATATATGGAGGTTTCTTTCCTGGGGAAGAAGTGACGACTTATTCCATTAACGTGTTATTAATATGAACTACATTAAGCCTTCTCGTATGGGAATTGTATGTAAAACCCACCGACAGGAATACATGCTCATGTTATGTAATCATTATTCATGTGTGCACATACGGTATATTCTTAAGATACACGAGGGCAAATAAAAGCTTTTCATAAAGCACATACATGACTTTGGCATTGATTATTCTAAAATACACATAGTGGGAATTCTACATGAGTAAAAGTTTTGTGGATATTTGGGATCATGTGACCCATGTGCTAACTACGAAATGGTCTATACTCGGCAAATAAACGGTATTCATGAAGCTCATCCATCCCTTCGCAGTGACTATTCTATAAAGTCAGAAATTCGGATTTCTCGATGGATCTGTAGATATCTTGGGGTCATTTGTGCTCTGTGCTTTCTCCGAATCCAATTCTTCTGATTTTCTGCACAGAAAAGGACGTAGGCCTACCTTGATATAATCATAAGCCCTCCATCAAAACAGTTTCTCAAAGAAGACGGTAATCATCAGAAATAATTTGCGTGATTAATTCATTAATGAATAACCCTTGACAACTCTTTCCTTGGTTTTAAAATAACTCTTGAAATTATGTTTCACCTTGCTTTTTATAGTACTATGTATTATATAATTTGCGTATATACATATTTACAAACCATATTATCCTATGATACTTCAAGACAGGGGCGTACGCAGGGGGGGGGGGGGGGTTTGGGGGTTCAAACCCCCCCTTTGGTATTTTTATGTGTGTAAACCCCCCTAAAAAAACCTAAACCCCCCTTTGGATTTTTTTTTTTTAAAATTATAAAAAAAAAAAAATATATATATATATATATGCCCACGGCTAACCTAAAAAAGGTGACCTTACCCCCCCCATCTGATTTTAAGAAAAATATTTCGAGACCAAAAAAAAAAAAAAAAAGTGTCCGCTTACCCCCCCCCCCCCCCCCCCCCCCCCCCCCCCCCCCATTGGGCGACTCTTAGGCCGGTGCGATTTTAAATTTTTTGGGAGCAAAATATTTTGGGCCCGGATTTTAAAACCCCCCCCTTGAAAAATCCTGCGTACGCCCCTGCTTCAAGACGTTGTTTGATTACAATCAAATTCTGACTGAAAGAAAATGGGGATAAAACCTTATAGCTCCAAGGAGAATATTTACTCAACGTACAAAGGCAAAAATACAATTTCTTTGTTTAAATTTAGCAAATATATTCATGTATTTTGCAGAAAATTATGTATCATCTTGAAGATGATGCTTATTTTAGTAAAACTATAATCTTCTGGAGACACATGTAATGAGATTCATGATACATTATTCATAACACATTCGAGTCAGTTGATAAATTGAATTTATGACTGATGTTATACTATATTTTTTGCCTTGATTTATGTTGGTTAATTAAATTGCCATTTGAGTTTTTAAATTAGTTTATTCTACTATTTCTTTAAAAAAAGTGAAATAAACTATGTTTTCTTTTTGATGAATGGCCGATGAAAGGCACTCCGTTCATTTTCTGCAATATGGTGCGTATTTTAAATTACCTTTTTAAAGCTGTTGTAGACATAAGAAGATTGACTATTGAATCAATTTTAGGTCTTCCGGTTGTGATTTTTAAAAAGAAATCAAGAGATTTCATGATTATCACGTGTCAAAAGAATGTAGTCAAATAGCAATACTTGTAGAAAAGGCTGATAATACTTCATGTACAGTGTAAAACATAAATGGTTGTCATGGTAATGTATTACGGTCATGTAAATACTATTCAGACATTAATCAATGTTATGTCGAAATCTTGTATAGATGTTACTTCCCTTTATAATGTGGTAGTATAAGTGCACCGCCCCCCTTTTACTTTTAGGAAAAGAGTTAAATGAAGATTGTTAAATTGTAACTCGTTGGACTAGTTCTCCAAATCGTCTGGTGTTGCAGTTCACGGATTTCCAATTGAACGCGTTTTAACTCTATAGCATACGATTATGAAGGATATCCAAGAAAATCAACTGATGACAGTTTTTGAGAAATGGTCCTATAGCATACGATTATGTAGGGTAACCAAGAAGTTAAACTTATGACGGTTTTTGAGAAACAGTCCATAGTTTTTAAATAAACTTTCATTTAGATTGTTTGACCTCTGAAGATAAAAAGACTTAATAAAACTTTATTTGGAATGGGAAAGGTTAGCGATATGTCTTGCCGATGTGATGTGGAATAGAATGATCAGTACTTGAATCAAACTCACGTTTTTTAAACCTTTTCTTTAGCGACCCTTTTTTAACGGAATAAAATTATTCAGAACGTAAAGAGGTAGATGAATGTGAATATTGGCTAGTTAGATTTTTTAAACGGATTTTTTTTTACACGCTGATGTACATTTGGTTTAGGATTAATACATTTTGGTAAATTATTAAATTTGAAGACACAAGTTTAATCCAAATTAATTGATAAAGGTCAGGTTCATTTATTAAATGTGATGTTATTTAATGATGGACTGTTTTTAATCGATGTAATAGCCATTTACAATTTTAAGTGCATCTGTAGTGGGGTAGAGTCCGCCGTGCACGCTGCTTCGTGTAATCGTGTATTGTGTGGAAGATGGTCTTAGAGTAAATGAAGAAAAAAAATATAAACGATTGTAAAGGATTTCTTTAAATACCAATATATCGATTGAAAATTAAGAAGTCAGGGTTATAGGAGACAGAAAAAGTACTTATTATAAACTGCAGCAACAGCAATTTAGTAATATAGTAATTAGTAGTAGTAGTAGTATAAGTAGTAGTAGAAGAAGAAGAAGCATCAGCAAAAGTAGTTCAATGGTATTTTTTATTATAATAAATTTTGAAGTATTGTACAAAGAACCGGGGTATAAAAGGAAATATAGAATATAGTCGCAAACGTGAACGTTGTATGAACAGTTGTTCCTTAAATCGGTAGGATGCAAAATAATAATAATAATAATAACGTTACTTATAAAGCGCTTACCACCGAAGTCTCTTAGCGCTATAACACATAAAATAACACACAACGCAAAACCAGTGTAACACAATAACCAAAACAAGAGGCGTCAACTGAATTATTATCTCAGTAAATTAAAATGTAGATACATACTGGAACTTTCTTATCACGTTTTCTACCTGCGGTTGCCAAATTGGATAAAAAAGAATGAGACAAAATTAATGATTGAAGTTAATTTACACTCTTCTTGACAGGTACAATGTTTGTCATTGTTTTTGACACTGTACAACATTTGTTTCCTTCAATATTACGACAAACATTACTTCGCAAACTCGTTGGATAGTTTTGCTTTTTAATATACATCTACGTGTTTAAATTATGAAGCATGATTTATAAACGAAAATAAGGGAGGGATTTGGTACTTCCAAACCGCGCTTGAAATATAGAGTACATTGTAGGCTATTATATACTTCATGTTTAAAGAATAAATTATATGTTTTGTTTTTGTATTTTGATTTGTTGCATCGTATGTTGGTAACGGGGTTTGTTTTTTCTTGAAATAGTGCTATTTCTGTTCATGTTGTTAAAACTATTGAACGTGTGACCAATACGGATATGCGACATCACTCCCGGCTTGAAAAAAAGAAGATACGTTCATAATTATGTTTATTGTCCGTATTATACACGGGGCATGTATTAACAATACATATTCTTGTTAGTTTATCGCAATATCAAAACGGAATGCGACACGGTTAATGAAATCAGACCATGTTTAACCGTACAGTATTTGTCGGCGCGGTTAGAGTTACCGCGTTGGGCAATATTTCACACCAAAGCGGTTATAATTACCGCTTCCGATTGATTCTATTGTTCGTGAAGACTATAAGATACGCAGCTGTAGAATAATAACCTGTCCGCCCTTTTTTCCGTCGTCTCAGGATGGTGTATTAGAATACAATAACAACAGGTTTAGTTGAACGTTAGGGCAACGTTTCACGAAACCATCATTAGGGACTTTTATATTCGCACGAAGACAATAGGTCTATGCTACGATCGACGTCCTTTTCATGCACTGCCGTGAATGGACGTCACATGTATCAGTCCGCGCAAATCTAAAAGTCCCTATTATTACAAGTTCAACGACATCCCATTAGATCGCGTATTAAATTTAATACATGCGTTTCAAGGGGTTGTTGTTGGATTTGTTCTTACGACGGTTTCATGAAACGCTGCACATAACTTTATTGCAGATCTTAATGTCTTTCTATGTTGTTGATTTGTAGTGCCTCAAGCCATAAGCACAACATAGGATTTGAAATATGTACATGTAACTATGTAAATGCACCATACATTGCATTGTACTAAATGTATCGTTATGTCATTATTCTAGTCTGAATACAATCGGTAGCTCTTTCATAACCTTCATGTTACGTCATCAGTATGCAAATATAATTATTTTGTAATACAATACGGTATTGTGCAAGTACAGAAGACGCATACACATATTATATCCAGGATAAAGTATATGGGTGATATTCTCGAAAGCGGACTAACTTTAGTCCATGGTTTAATCCACGACTAAGTATGGAATGCCAAGTGTCTATATGAATCTGTTTCTGAATAATTTAATCTGTCTGGAAATTGAAATAAAATGTAATAACATAATTAATAAACAACAATATAACTATGATATAATTATGTTATCATGGTAATTTAGGGACATATCAAATTATTCAAAAATATATTTATGTAGACACTTGGCATTCCATACTTAGTCGGCGGATTAAACCATTGACTAAAGTTAGTCCGCTTTCGAGAATATCACCCTATGGTATTTGCATTAGCAATCGTGCTATCGTTTAACAAACCATGATACATATACATGTGGTTTATTTTGGCAATACCAAATGTGAGTACGTGGAAGATTTCCTGGAAATACTTCGACTGCATCACAAGAAATATGTAAAATGAAAGGTTTGTTGAATTAAACAAAAAGTATACATAGATGTCTATCAAGTATTAGATGCACAGTATGTATTTACACATAAAGGGTACTAGTTTTGATACAAGTTGAAAGTATACTATCAAGTACATAGACAATATACAATAATATTAGAGAGTATTTGGTCAATAGATGATGACGTAGAATGTATAAACGATATTGTTTTACTTAATGATTTGTTGTCTTTTTGTTTGTAATGTCGCACGGAAGATTGGTGGTAGACGTTTGGGCAAAGGGAGGAAAAGAACAAGAGTATGAGAGAGAGAGAGAGAGAAAGAGAGAGAGAGAGGGAGAGAGAGAGAGAGAGAAAGAGACAGAGAGTGTGAGTGAGAGAGACAGAAAGAGGGACGGAAGAGGGAGACGTAGAAAAAAGATAGAGAGAGAGAGGCAAGAGAAGATCGAGCTAGAGAGAGAGAGAGAGAGAGAGAGAGAGAGGGGGGGGGGCAATATATATATATGGGGGGAGGGGGGGTAAACGCTGATTATACCTGGTATAATATACAAATATTGTTCAGGTTCGAAACTAAGTCATGTCTGTCGGAAATGGACGTAAATCATTCTATTAATTGCTACGTCCTTTTTAAAATATTTTTTTTATCGATTCCAAAACAATAAACATTGACCATTCTTAGAAATCCAGTTGTTTTTTATCTTGACATAATTCAATACAGTATCAATACATAGATTGTATACGATTGATGGACAACAAAATGAAATAAGTTCGTACACATCTGTAACGACAATAAGTGCACTCACACCCACACTCACACACACCTACGCACCACCATACGCTCACCCCACACACAGACACACGCCCTCCCTTGCCGTCATCCTGTCTTTCCTCGCTCGAATTATCTCGATATCATATCCTCCCATTCAATCTAATATGTTTTCAAAAGATTCTCCTTCCAATTCGTGAACTCGAGTCTAAGAACTCCCATCATTCTCTCTTTTAACCGATGGCGCTAAGCATGATAGCAGAGGCTTTCATGAAATCAAATTAAAGGCAATTTCAGTATCCCCTTTAGTTGCTTTTACTATGAACATGACGGGCAAAGAAAGAGGACAAAATATACAGTTTCTCATTCTACCCTCAACTAATGCTGTGGTAGACAAAGGAACATCCCTTTACTGATATTATATAAAATGTGTAGAACAGGTGAAAATGCATGTGACACCTGCACTACACATTTGTACATAATAGCAGTGAAGGGATGTTCCTTTGTCTACCACAGCAATTGTTGAGGGTAGAATGAGGAACTGTATATTTTGTCCGCTTTCTTTGTCCGTCATGTTCATAGTGAATTCGTCCTCGGATTACGTAATTTGTCATTGTCACGTTCGTACATTATACAAGGACGTCACATTGCCTTAAAAGGGCAGTCCACGTTCTCGTCGTGCAGAATCTAAAAGTCCCTAATATCTAAGCTTTCACCAACCTTCAACTTTCTCTCAAACAGCATGCTAATAAGGGTACGGTGGCTTTGAAGAGACAAACAACAAATATATATCTACATCATAATGAAGCAAATTCACGTTTCATAGACAATCATTTTAATAAAGTATAAATGAAGTTTAGATCACACACATAGTTTAAATTATACAAGAGGTCAATGATAATTATGAACATACATGATGTCGAAATATCTCACAAATATTACAATACACACGAAGAAATAATGGCAGGTATCCGTATTCAAGCATAGTAATTTTATTCCGGCTTTGAGACCCCGCCCAAGTTGGGAAAGATAGTCTACCGATGTATGGAGTGCCAAGTGTTAACCTAATCATTCGGTAAAATTATCATATCGACCTCAATGGACAAAAGAAAATTAAACAACATAAATCATGCCAGAACAAAAGTAATTTACCTTTCCTATAATATGGCCTTTACATCAGTTCGTTTATTCCTTTTGTCAAAGTATTAAAGTAATTCCTTCAAAAAATATCTATAACAAATTACGGTAATTGTTATAAGCTACTAAAACCCTTGCATTTGATTGGCTGTGAGAAGATTTTGTCGTAGATCTGTGGCCGATGTTTTTATGAAACAGGACCCAAGGCCCTGTTACACGAAACTTCGCGTACAATCAATCGTAAAAATCTATCGTACATTATAATCTCCAATCGTGGTACTTTCTGTTGTAAAGTTACGATTGACTGAAGAAGATACCACGAATTTAAAGGAGCTTTATTCAATTCGAATCCGTTACACAAAATCAACCGTGTGTTACTGTTTATTGTAACTTTATGGCTGATTGAAGAAGACACTGTACAATCAATTTCAGGCAGATTCAATATATTATGACTTCTTAGTTTTTATTGTACAGAATCTGGGTCTCATTTACTTACGTTTAATGAATACGGGCCAATGTATTTTCGTACAATACAAGACTTACAATATTTAGACACTAAACTTGGTACATATAGATCATATGATCATATAAAAGATTTTTTTTTTTTAAATCTTTACTTTTTTACCGATTTGTTGGTTGCAAATTGCTTCTCTACCCACATTCATTTAAATAACAATGGCATTTCACATACAGAACGGCACATGTACTGTTACCCGATTACTGTAGGTTTTCCTGTCTATTTTAACACTTTTTTTAAAATTCAATCTCATCCTTTTTCATTTAATTTCGTCCCGAAACCTAATCTTCAGCATCTATAGTCGATAGTATCTTTGGCAATTTATTATCGAACTTTGTCCAATCAATTTTATCATTTTGCATCCATTTTCTTCAAACTCAGGTGAAGTTTGTCATCCTCGGCTGCCAACATACAGTTGCATAAATCGGTTTCGTCATTTTGCAATCGATTTCGTCAAAGCGGCATTCAAATTCGTCACTCCTTCGTTTTAAAGTCATGTTTATGAGACAAATTTACATGTAAAAGTACTCTCTTGCAATTGGTTGCTCAAAGACGAATTTGATTATTATATTCTGCCCGGTGAGTCGAATTTCTGAATGAAATCTGGTGAAAATAAACGGATAAGTGTTGAAATTCATCAGCCATTAACTACTTCGACTCACTTTGGATTTGACATTTGCACGATCTCAGATTCCTGGGACGAAATTAATGGTCACACAGATGAGTTTGAGTGCAAAAAAGTGTTAATATTGACGGTAAATCCTATATTAGGCCTGTTAATTGATACACTCACTATAACCACATCTTAACATATTGCTCATTTCAAACTACACACGTAACAATGACAACTAAAACATACACAACATTCATATTACTGATCTCAAAGTACATGTAAATCCCATATAAAAACTATGGTAAAAATTGATATAAATTTGCTTCATGAGGTTTACAGGTAGAAGGACATATCTGTAGCTACAGTTCCCCTATCCATGATAAAATCATGTTAAAGACCGAATGACGAGTCTATGAATAATAAAAATAACAGAGCCATTTTATTACTTTCAAGATACCTTCTAAAGCTTATTAATTCATTTGGAATGATAAAATCTTATATGTAATTCTGGCAGGCAAGTATTTTGAATAAATGTTTTTGTTCCCCCATCCATGATAAAATCATTTTAAAGACCGAATGACGAGTCTATGCATAAAAATAAGAGCAGAGCCGTTCTATTACTTTCAAGATAACTTCTGAAGCTTATTAATTCATTTGGAATGATAAAATCTTATATGTAATTCTGGCAGGCAAATGTTTTGAATAAATGTCTTTGTTCCCCCATCCATGATAAAATCATTTTAAAGACCGAATGACGAGTCTATGAATAAGAATAAGAGCAGAGAGCCGTTCTATTACTTTCAAGATAACTTTTGAAGCTTATTAATTCATTTAGAATGATAAAATCTTATTTGTAAGTCTGGCAGGCAAATGTTTTGAATAAATGTCTTTGTTCCCCCATCCATGATAAAATCATTTTAAAGACCGAATGACGAGTCTATGAATAATAAAAATACCAGAGCCATTTTATTACTTTCAAGATAACTTCTAAAGCTTATTAATTCATTTGGAATGATCAAATCTTATTTGTAAGTCTGGCAGGCAAATGTTTTGAATAAATGTCTTTGCTCCCCCATCCATGATAAAATCATTTTAAAGACCGAATGACGAGTCTATGAAAAGTAACAATAGCAGAGCCATTTTATTACTTTCAAGATAACTTCTGAAGCTTATTATTTAATTGGAATGATAAAATCTTATTTCTAAGTCTGGCAGGCAAGTGTTTTGAATAAATGTCTTTTTCCCCCCATCCATGATAAAAAATTACTACTTTGTTCTTCATTCGCATAACATTCATTAATGTTTATATTAGAAAATTTGCATTTATCTTAAACACATATACAGTAGCACCTAATAATTCTTGGATATTCAGAATGTTTGATTCATGCTGTAAAACAGTGATATAAATTGACCATCAAAGACATTTTCCTGGGTGGAGCAATATATGAATGAAAGTATCTAGTCTGTTTGTCACATAAACATTGAATGTGATGATGGCTTAAAAAGCAGATTTAAAAACAAGCATTTATAGATGTCTTAGATCTATACAAAATATTTAAAAAAAAATGATATTAAAATAAAATATGCATAGTGGAAAGGCTGGTTTAGGAAAATACAGCCAGTGGAATTTACTCTTTACTTAGACCAAATGAACCTCAGTACCATTGAAATATGGAATGAAAAACAAACAAAATCTTCATAGAATGAAAATATATTGAATCAAAATAAACTTATACTTTGAATTACAACTAAAAAACCAAAATATAAGATAAGAATGTCACAACATATCTATGATTGAAAGACTCATCTTGCAAACTAAATCTAATAGCTGCACAGAAATGAATTAACCCTTAGACTATTGATTTTTCTTATTCCCATAGTCCTATTACAGGAGCCAACTTGTTTCAGTACGCAGTGGCTTAAAGATAAAGACCAGTTATGGTAATGCGATTGCATTGTGAAAGAAACGTTGTGGAATCAATCAGAAAAGGTTGATCATCTAGCATATAAATATTGGTATGTACTGCAAGCTTCTGGAATCATCAAAATGATAAGAAATTTGGCCCAGTCACACAGAGAGATGTATATGGAACTATGCGACACGTGCGCTATATCTATCAGGTCCCAATAGATATAATAATTTACCAAATATATCAATTACCGTAGTAGGCGGTTTCTCTGCAAAATTGTATCATCACGTATTAGTCAAAACATATTCTTTCACATGATTGGTAATAAGAGCTTCCATTTCAATTTTTGAGAGGGGGGCGTTTCTAAAACTGGTCTTTACCTTTAATGCGTCAGTAAAATCTAAATTGCTGTTTGGTTTTCTGCAATGACGAAAGTTTCCAGTAAAGAGAGAGAGCTACATGAATTCATTAGCTCTTCCAAACCGAGTTAAAATGATGCATACTGATGCTGAACGGTCTGTGATATAATGAAATTAATGTGAAATAGACTTCAAACCTGATACTTTTTGTTAAATCAAACAGCTTTATGATTTCATAGGCTCTTTAAAGTACAGTTACATTTGTCAAAGGTTATGAAATTATGACATGATTATAAAACAATTTGCATAAAGTTGAACTCCCATGCTACAAAAATAAAAAAAAAACCTGACAATGAGGCGAATTTGTGTTCTAATACTGTAAAATAAATCTTAAAAAATACTTCTAACAACAAATACGCATACAGGTAGTTCATATCTTGAACTAAAAGCATGTATGTACTGTAGATTTGTTCCTAGAGCACATAATTCTAAAACAAAAAGAGAAAGAAAATTGATCTCACTTTAGAAACCAATTTCAAATCTGGGCAAGGTCAATCCTGATTAATGGAATTAAGAGATATTCAAGTAGACCTGTATATATCTGTAAAATTTTATTTTAGATATATAATCTTTAACAATTGCACTTCAGATAAAAAAAAACATCAACACAGTCATGGACGATTATCAAAGAGGGTATAATGCACATTTGATGACTTTGATATAAGGATTTCTGTAATCAGTAATTTGTATAAAAAAAATGTAAAAATCTATTTTAAAAATATCATGTGTCTGTAAAAATTGCATTTCAGATTAAAATCATCTACATAAGTCATGAAGGATTATCCGGCAAAAAGGGAAAATGCATATTTCATGACTTTGTGATATTTTTATTTTATTAAAAATAAAAAAAAATGTGGGGAAAAAAACTTAAGAAATACACAGAAATAAAATGAATAGTATCTGAATGTTGAGTATTTATGTACTCAGAAACTGGTCCTTTTTATGGAAGAAATGCACTACATTATCTGGGGGGTGTTTCACAAAGATCCTAAGTCGAACTTAACTCTAAGTTGGACTTCAAAATTATGTAGAGCCATTTGTAGCCTTAGAATAAAATGTATTCAAAAGCGAAAAATCAAGTATTTTAGACTTTTCATGAATTCCTCATCAAGAACATGAAACCTCCTTGATAATAGAAAATATGAATGATTCGAATCAACATTTTATGCCTTTGACTTTATGCAGGTTTGACTGTGGTTATAGAGTCCAGGGACAAAAATTAATATTTATTTTTCGGGAGCTACTTTTCAACCTTGCCTGCATGAAAATAACATTCTAAAATTTGTTTTGCATTGAACTCTATGCAAATTTAAGGGAGCTTTTCTGATTTTTGGGGGCTGTTTTGGGGCATTTCGGGGGCTGTTTCGCCCTGAGCCCCGTGTATTTTTTCACTGATAGAGTCAAATCAAGAGGTGGACCCCAGATAGGTCTGAAGGTCTGAAGATTATCCACAATGACACAATTCACGATTTCATGATTATATTCTTTGCACCAACCAACTCAATCACTGCAAAAGGACGTAAGTACACTTCATTTAATTTCAGGCAGTGATTAAAATCACATAAAAACACTAAGGGTGGTATTTTCGAAAGGGGACTAACTTTAGTCCATGGTTTAATCCACCCACTAAGTATGGAATGTGAAGTGTTCATATGAATATGTTTTCGAATAATTTAATCTGTCACTAAATTAAATTAAAATGTAATAACATAGTCAATAAACACCAATATAACTATGATATAATTATGTTATCATGGTTATCTAGGGACACATCAAATTATTCAAAAATATATTCATATGGACACTTGGCATTCCATACTTAGTCGGTGGATTAAACCATGGACTAAAGTTAGTCCGCTTTCAAGAATACCACCCCAAGGTTTGATGAGCTAAATAGGTTGCCAAGTAATATTTATACAAAGCACAGGTTGGCAATGATTCTTGTTTAAACTGACATTGGACAACAAACACATTATATGCTGCTTGTAAGTATCGGTGAGCCACTCCCGCCACCCATCCTCTCCAAGCGCTATAGTTCTCCTTAGAACTATAAGCTAAGAAAGATAACCAACAGTCTTTTTCAAGACTACACCAACAGTCCTTTTCAGGACTACACACCCTCAAGAAAGATTACCTAGAGTCCTTTTCAGGACTCCTCAATCCTCCCTCTCTCTCACATGGTGCACCCGCAAGCCTACTGTATAAACACATTATATTAATGCAAAGACACATGTGAGTTGCCTGGTATGGGTAGCTAAAACCTGTAGGCCATATCTGTATGTTTAAGGAAAAAGAGTTGAACATTGGCCGTGTTCACGTGCAATGTATGCCTACTAAATCATGTTGCTGAAACTTTGTCAAAATGTATAGTTATTCTTTACTAAGAGACATTGCCTGTGTTCACACGCAATGTGTTCGTACTAAATCATGTTGCTGAAACTTTGTCAAAATGTATAGTCATTCTTTACCAAGAGACATTGCCTGTGTTCACACGCAATGTGTTCGTACTAAATCATGTTACTGAAATTTTGTCCAAATGTATAGTTATTCTTTAATAAGAGACAGTGGCTGTGCTCACATGCAATGTGTTCCTTCTAAATCATGTTGCTGAAACTTTGTCAAAATGTATAGTCATTCTTTACCAAGAGACATTGCCTGTGTTCACACGCAATGTGTTCGTACTAAATCATGTTGCTGAAACTTTTTCTAAATGTATAGTTATTCTTTACTAAGAGACAAGTAATGTAAAAGAAACATTTCTTGACATGGCCAGCAATCTGATTTTCAAAAAATAGTAATTTTAGTAAATATTGAAATCTAATTAAGCATCACCTTCCTTTGGGCCAAGCAAATTTGGAATTCTGTCAAATCCGAGTCAAAAAATTAAATAACTGTCATATTTAATAGTATCTTGATAACCTTTCACTGCCAACATGAGGGAAATCTCAAGGCAGAGTTTAGAATAGAGTGCTTTGTATGTTTTCATACAGAAGTTACCAGAAAAAGAGAGGAATATAGGATTGAAGTTATTCACAACATCAGTTTTGAAACCGAACAATAGGAATCATCCTTCTACAAAAGGAATGGTTGGCAGTTATACTGTATGTTGCAATGTCTGGGGGGTGTTTCACAAAGACTAAGATCAACTTTAAGTTGGACTTAACTATGGCAGGCCATTCATGCCACTGGTTGCTCTCACTATCGGTCTCTCAATTATGATCTTTAGATAATATGATTTTCCTTCATAAATGAACTATCAAAAAAGGAAAATTGTGTAGATTTGTGACCACGATTTGTAAGTCCCTTGATAGATCAATGCCAGTAAATGGTGAGAGCAAACAGTGGCACGAACGCCTGCCATAGTTAAGTCCAACTTAAAGTCGATCTTAGTCTTTGTGAAACACTCCACTGGGCAGAAAACAAAAACAATTTAGCTAGCATTAGCATCACCCACGTAATGCATTACCATCTAATCAATGGTATGTGTACAACCAATAATGGCATTCATGGCTGCAAATTTTTTGTGAAAGAAATATTATCACCCGTTGCAGTTGAAATCCAAAAGCCTGGCAGGTTTGACTTAGGTGGCTGTGGTGAAAGGTGAGGTGGACTCGGTGTACCTCAGACAAGGGGGAGGAAGTAGTTATGTCTTCTTTTCCCGGTTACTAGAGAGAGTGGGAAAAGTAGAACAATATAGCTGATAATTAATAACGACATTAAACATATGAAGCAAGCGAATGAGGTCATTATACGATCTATCTGCATTCAAGTTGAGGCTGTATCGTACTGAAGCCTGGGGGATGTTTCATAAAGCTGTTCGTAAAATTACGCATGACTTTACGAACGACTTGAATATGAAGTGCCAGATACGATGCCAAAAGTTTTTCCTGATGTTTTCACAAAGTGTGACTATATTTCGAATAACCTCAATCAAATTATGGCAAAAAACATACTTTGCATTAAATTTGTTTGTTATAATAAGAATTTTAATCTACATTCGCACAGTTCAACTTTAGTTGATGCAGTTAAAAACTGATTGAGCATCCCATTTGGCTTTTCATATATAAGTCATTCGTAAAGTCATGCGTAACTTTACGAACAGCTTTATGAAACACCCCCCTGAAGAGGTTTTAATAAAAGCACAAAAACCAGAGAAGCGGTTTAGTGAACGTTTTAGGAAAATCCAATAAAAATATTAAAGTAAAATTTGTGAAGTTGTAATCAATGAAGCACAAATTGGTAACCTTGTGATGTATCTTGAACGCCCCTCTCTCAAACATAAGGGCCCGAATTCACAAAGGAGGTTTGTCGACAAACCGAGGTTTATGTGCGTCATACGACGCGTTTTACGCGTTTTTTACAAACCTGGTTTGTAAAGAACAAAAGGAGGTTTGGCGAAACAAAAGGAGGTTTGAGCTCAAACCTTGCTTTGTGAATTCGGGCCAAAATGTCATACATTTGATGTATGTAATAGTGTTGTTTCATACAGGGGTTGTATTAACCACTTGACTGCTATTGGCTTAAAACGCGTTCATACCCCCTGTGCTACAGCATTAGTTTTGGAAGAGCGCCATCTACTGTTCAAGACCTGTATAACATCATTGCAGTGCTAATTACACAGTAGGGCTTGGCATTATTCAGTGCTACGGTCTTGAAAGTGCAATGCCCTAAGCACGTACATGTACGTGGTACGCACAGGCATGCAAGAGCGAGAACACGTACATGTAAGTGGGTAGCAGTCAAGTGGTTAAGAAAAACATTTGCAATAATTATAACTAAGGGCATGTATGATTGAACATTTCTTTAGGGGAAATAGACATTTCTGAATTTTCTGAGTACAGAGCAAATGGGAAGGAACCTCTCAAGATAACTCACAGAGTTGCCAATTTGTGTTTAATATCAATTAATAATTTTTTCAATTTTTAGTTGTATTTTGCTCAAACTTTCGCTGACCTGTTCCTCTCATTTTCTGCTTCTATCAAAACCAAATTAATATAATGGTTGAGTACCCCTTAAGATTCACAGCTGTATGGGATTTCTATAAGACTTGCCGACTGTAATATTGTAATAAGCTTGCAATTACAATTCTACAATCCGCATTCCGCAAGCCTCTTAGAAACTTCAGTAAAGAAGATTCTACAATCGCACAGAGGAGGCAGGATGGCTCAGTGGTAGAGCAGTGATCTCGTAACCCAGAGGTTCTGGGTTCAAACAAGTCAATGAGCTTGTGCCCTTTGGTAAGGCATTATTCCTCATTACCTGGGGGTGTTTCACAAATATCCTAAGTAGAACTTAACTCTAAGTTGGACTTGAAAATTATGGAGAGCTATTTGTAGCCTTGAAATAAAATATATTCATAAGCAAAAATTCAAGTATTTTAGACTTTTCATAAATTCCACATCAAAAACATGAAATCTCCCATGATAATAGAAAATATGAATGATTTGAAACAATATTTTATGCCTTTTAACATAACTTTTACAAAATTGTCAATGATGCTAATGGCTTTCCATAATTTTTAAGTCCAACTTAGAGATAAGTTCAACTTAAGATCTTTGTGAAACAGCCCCCAGGTCTCTCGGAGAGGACTTCAAGCTCTTACTTTTACAAACCATCATCCATCAAACCATCATCAAAACCTAAAATATAAAATTGTATGGCAGAATCTGGTAGGGTGCACAGTGTTGGTGGGTTGAAGTGACTACAATGACTAATAGTCTTTTCTTTTCACTCATCCACCATATTGTGGACTCTGTGACATAAATAACTACTATTAAAGGTAAAGACCAGTTTTGGAAACGCCCCCCTCTCAAAAAATGAAATGGAAGCTCTTATTACCAATCATGTGAAAGAATATATGTTTTGACTAATACGTGAACATACAAATTTTGCGGAGAAACCGCCTCCTAATTGATATATTTGGTACATTATTATATCTATTTGGACCTGATAGATATAACGCATGTGTCGCGCAAGTGACGCGTAGTCCCATATACATCTTTCTGTGAAGAGTGCTTGTAACTTTACCAAAACTGGGCCAAATTTCTTATCATTTTGGTGATTCCAGAACCTTGCAGTACACACCAATGCTGAATAGTTATATGCTAGATGATCCACCTTTTCTGATCGATTCCACAACGTTTCTTTCACAATGCAATCGCATGACCATAACTGGTCTTTATCTTTAAACATTTATATATTCGCGCCTTGTTCCTCTGAGTTTATCATTCGACTTTGGCTTTCTGTTTCATTCTTCCATTTTACTCTGATGAGTGCAAGACGTAAAGCTTTAGTTATGGCTCTTTTCAACAGGATTCTCCGATTTTGTAGTACCAATCATCTTTTCTATTAAAGGTAAAGACCAATTCTGGTCATGCGATTGCATTGTGAAAGAAACGTTGTGGAATCGATCAGAAAAGGTTGATCCTCTAGCTTATAAGTATTTGTGTGTACTGCAAGGTTCTGGAATCATCAAAATGATAAGAAATTTGGCCTACTCTTGGTAAAGTTACTAGCACTGTACACAGAAAGATGTATATGGGACTACGCACACGTGCATGACACATGCGTTTATCTCTCACACACCAATAGATAAACTAATTTACCAAATATATCAATTAGTAGGCGGTTTCCCAGCAAAATTTGTATCATCACGTATTAGTCAAAACATATTCTTTCACATGATTAGTATTCAGAGCTTCCATTTAAGTTTTTGAGAGGGAGGCAATTCCTAAACTGGTCTATACCTTTAAATATTTCATGGCAGAATAGATGTGGTGCACAGTGTTAATTGGTGTATTAATTGAAGTCACCACCATGACTGATAATCTATTCCTTTCTTTCATCCACCAAACTGTTGTACTTTATTGCAAGATAGAATATCGTAGACTTACTGGTAGCAGTATTCAGCGATACCCCAGCCCTTCTTTCCATTGACGATCACATCAACGAATCCCTCGTAGAGTTTAGCTTCTCGGTCTTTGCCCATGTAAAACATGGGTGCTACCTTCACCTTCACTTCGCAGTCAAATCTCTCTCTACCTACAAAAGATAGTAATCACAGAAAGAAATGTTTTCATTTCATTTCATTTCTGTATTGTGTCCATATAGGATAATTGTTTATATTTACATCAACAATCTTGCTTCAAAAAATAAACATAGTAACAACATATAATTGACAATTCTCCTCCTCCTCCTCCTCCTCCCTTTTCTTTTATTCTTATATGCTCTAATCTGAAGTAGGTTTTTCGTTAAAAGAATTATACCTTGATATGGTATAACAGTAGGGGTACAACAGTAAAGTAAGTATACTGGAACAAAATATATATTTGTGTAACATGTCAATAAGATATTTTGCATAGTTTTCACAGTGAAATAATAATGATCTAATATTGAATGGCCTTGTGTGTGATACAAGGGTTTATCCCACGAGCTGATGAGCATATTTTACGAGTCGGCACTGTGAAATATTTCTCAAAGCGAATGTGAAGTTGGGGGCTCGAATGCCTCTGGGCAAGCATCTCACTTTTGCAAACCCTGGCCCATAGGTAACCATTTCTCTCTTCTTCGCCTTGCATCTAATTTCCTTCTCCTTCTCTATTATTTCTAAGATAATTGTATTTATTATGTTGAGTTTGGATATTCTGTAAATTTCAGATTTGTATGGCCAAATACATAATGATAATTATAACAAAAAAAAAAAAAATACATTTGTGTTCCATGACCAAAAAGCAATTCAAAGTTGAATCTCTCGTTACCTCCAAAAGTTAGTCATCACAGAAAGAAATGTTTTAACATTGAAATAGTAATGATATAATATTGAATAGCCTTGAGTGTGATACAAGGATTATTCTAGAAGCTGAGGAAATATTCTCAACACATTTGTGTCCTATGACCCAAAAGCCATTCAATATTATCATTATTGTTAATTGTATTTTTCGGTATAGCAATCTAAACCAGTGGGCAACAACAGAAGCAATAGGGCCCCGTTGTATAAAACTTACCATTGATGGTAACTTTGCCATTAATGGCAACTACCATGGTAACAGAGCTCAACAACCAATCAAAATCAAGGTTTCCATGGTATAGTTACCATTGATGGCGAAGTTACCAACAGCTTTGTGCAACTGGGCCCTGATGGGACCATGGATGGGTTTATTGACCAATTTTTTGCCTAGAATCGGCGTTTTCAAACGTCTTTCAGGCAAATTTTTAAGGTGATAAACGCAAAGCCTTTTTCAAACGTCTTTAGATATGGGCATATTGTAACGCCGAAAAAAGTATGTTTTGAATGTGACATACATGTACAGCCAGAATCACTTTTCTAAGACATGATAACGCAAAGCTGTTTTGAATTAACCCCACATAGAAATTGGACCTTCTCAGGTTAATTTCCGGTTTGGAGGCTAGCGCGCCATGTGCTGTGTCATGTCTGCTTCCCGGGTCAAACGGCGCAAAGCAGCTGCGCAGAAACAAGGCCTTTACATGTATTTTGAATCGTGAAGAGATGATAAACGCGACATCCCGCAAATCATGTTCGTATAGTGGGGTTCAATAGTGGGGTACGATAGTGGGGTTCAATATGTACATATCTAGTGGCAAAGCACGATAAACGCACCCCATGACTTACCACAGACAAAGCTGAATTTGTATTGGTCTGGAATCTTCCATGTATCTTCACCCGTAGAAACCATATCAAAGGTACTGTGTGTCAAGGTCACCTTGTAATCTCCAGGCCTCATCACATACCCTGTGGTGAGACTAGAAATAAAGAGAAAAGACAGTATTAATCACGTTTCGCTGTATTATCAGCATCATAGTTTTGATTTGATTTGATTTACAGTATTGGTTTCTGCATCTTTCTTCTTTTTTTCATCATACAATTTCATGAACGTAATATTTTAAGTGTATATAATTTTATACAGATAATAAACGAAATTAAACAAATATATTGAATGCATAATTAACATACATTAGATGCAGGAGGGCTATAGAAATAAGCAAAGTAGCTTGACGTGCCCCCAGCCCTCAACTTAGATATAACAATAAAAACATTTTTTTAAAGAGCGACTTGCAGAGAAGAAAAGGAAAGGGGAGAGAAGGAGCATTGGTAATAATACAACAAATCTCATACATCTGCTGATTGAATGCAGGTAATTATTAAAGACATCCTTTAACAATCTTAAATCTGAGATGCACGGCCCTACGTGTTATCAGTGTCTGTGATATGGTGTAATATTAAAGCCCTAAAAAAATAGCGCTTCAAAATGATCAAGAAGTGCCTCAAAAAGTATAAATCTTAAACCATACTCGTTTTCCCCAATAAACTGTAGTGTTATGAAAACCGTTAGGCAAACGCAACATTTGGTTTCGATTTCCAATCATAAATATCTTGATAATCAGACAGGCGATCGGCTTGTATAAGTCATGGGGTTCCTGACTGGCCTAAAGGTTTATAATTATCATTGCAGCATGAGCTGAATCCAGGATTTTGTTTCAGAATCTGACACAAAGTTACCGGATCTCTTTAAGGACGTGATATGTCACTGGACTGTGGATCACAAGGTCACGGTTCGAGTTTCGCAGTGGCACTAATGTCCTTTGGCAAGACATTGATCTACATTTACCCGATACTACAAATATACTGACATTATTAATTTCATAAACACAATGCCACAGGCTATCTTTGATCCAATAGAGCAAAAATATGCCTGGCAAAAATCATCCAATGGTGATGGAGGACTAGGCATGTCATAAATAAGAATAAGAGCAATAACTATGCACTTTGAAGGCATTTGCAGTCTTAAACAAGAACTGAACTATCCCTTTAAAGCTTAGAACTACCTACCATGACAGCCTTCCTGGATAGCAGATCTTGCCTGCATGTATGCATGTACCGTCTTCTAGATGTAACATGTGAATGGCATAGCGATGGAGCTCATTCCAATCTCGATAGTTACCTTCATAACAAACACAAAAACATAGAATTATAATCATTTTTTTTTATTCTTATAAATGTAATGCTTCCTGGGAGAAATTTCAAAAGTTTGAACATATTTGTGGGTTACACCCAGTAAATAAGATCGATTGATCGATCTGTAACTGAAAAACAAGTCAGAAAAAATCTTGGAACCAGCAGGATTTTAACCTGCCATCTACTGCTTGCCGGGCAGCGACTCTACCACGGCCCGACCAGGGCACAGTCAAGATGAACTAGAAACAAATACCCAAGCTCTCCTGAATCATTCTGACTTATAAATATTCATTAGTCTGCCATAGGACAATAACATTTATAAATATAATAGAATTATAACCAATCTTTCAAAGTTGTGTTTTAAACAATGAACTGCTTTTGAATTACATTCCTTTCTCTTTGGTTTCTTAGTAGGTAAGCTAGCTTTAACTTTGTTATTTCATAGGAAAAATAATATATAAGTAATGCCTGGCTGGAATGCTCCCCAGGGAGTGGAGATTGTGCACACTGAATCTAATGACGGGGGTAATAGAATATCTGTAAAGCGCTTAGAGACATTGTATTAAGCTCTATACAAGCAGAATATTAGTATTAAATGCAAAGGGAAAGGTTATCTTTAAATGTTAAAAAAATTTCATGAAGTTGAGTGGGTTGCTTGTATTGAACGTAAATAATTTTGTTTTATCAAGTGCTGGATAATAATTGACAAGTACAGTGTAGACTCGTTTGGTTTTTCTGACTTGTGACATGAAGCATTTGTTCAAATTGCATTGAGTTAAATTTCCAAGACTTTAGGAGATTACAACAAATTGTTTAATAAAATTTGAGTGCGAGGGTGTGCGTGTGTATATCAAGTGTGTTTGAAAGAGAAAGAGAGAGATATTTAACGGAGATAAAGGAGAGATTGGAGAGGGGATGGAGAGGGGATGAAAAAGGGGGGGGGGGGGAGAAGGGGGGGGGGGGTGAAGATAGAGATTAGGGAGGGGAAAGATAAAGGAAAAGAGACATAGAGAGGGAGAAAGAGAGGAAACGGAGACAGACAGACAGGGAGTGGGAGAGACAGAGAGAGAGAGATGATGATAATGATGTCTGCAGAGATTGGGGAGGGGATGAAAAGAGGGAGAAGGGGGGTTAAGATAGAGATTAGGGAGGGGGAAGATAACAGAGACAGACAGACAGGGAGTGGGAGAGCCAGAAAGAGAGATGATGATGATGATGACTGCAGATATTCAGAACGGGATGAAAAGAGGGAGAAGGGGGTTAAGACAGAGATTAAGGAGGGGGAAGAGAAAGGAAAGAAGATAGAGAGAGAAGGTAGAGATGGGGGAGAGAGAGAGAGTGAGACAGGTAGACAGAGAGAGGGAGAGAGAGAGAGAAAAAAAAAGACGACTGAAGTCAAAGCCCTACCATATGAATGATCTCTCATGCCCACTACTACGATGTCTTGCTTGGCATGACCTTCGACCTCGACTGCACCTGTCATTTTTCCAAACTGTTCATGATGGGTCTGATGAGACCTAAAAAAATAAAAGAGAAAAATTCAAATTACGAAAATAGTTTGAAATATTAAAAAATAGACCTTCAAAAGATAATTGCAATGAGTTTGTTAAGTTACTTCCAATTAATAAGAGTGAGATCCCAAGGCTCAATCTACAGCTTTGATGTTGAATTATGCTTCAATTTTCTTTTTTTTTTGCTTTGTTTTTGTTTTAGTGTTTATATTTAATAGAAAAACTTTAACACAACACAAAGTACAGGGGGGTGTTTCATAAAGCTGTTCGTAAAGTTACGCATGACTTTACGAACGACTTGTATATGAAGTGCCAGATAGGATGCCCAACAATTTTTCTGATATTTTCAATAACCTCAATTAAATTATGGCAAAAAATATACTTTGCATTACAAATGTTTGTTATAATAGGAATGTTAATCTACATCTGCAGAGTTCAACTTTATTTGATGTATTTAATAAGGATTGAGCACCCCATTTGGCTTTTCATATACAAGTCGTTCGTAAAGTCATGCGTAACTTTACGAACAGCTTTATGAAACACCCCCCGGGTTATGTAGCAGATGAAAACATATATATATCTAAGAAAAAGTGCATCATACAATATATGTAAAAAGTAGCAACTGATGTACAGTGTACTACTAAAATGAATGAACAAACAAAACAATCCATATCTTTATTTAAAAACATGGAAAGGAATTGATTTACATGTATTTGTGTGAAGGAAGCTACTTCAAGGTCCTCTTAGACACCAGGGGGGTGTTTCACGAAGATCCTAAGTTGAACTTATCTCTAAGTTGGACTTCAAAATTATGGAAAGCCATTAGCATCTTTGAAAATATTTTGTAAAAGTTATTTTGAAAGGTATTAATTGTTTATTTAAATCATTCATATTTTCTATCATCAAGGAGATTTCATGTGCTGGATGTGGAATTTATAAAAAGTCTAAAATACTTGAATATCTGCTTTTGAAAATATTTCATTTTAAGACTCCAATGGCTGTCCATAATGTTTAAGTCCAACTTAGAGTTAAGTTCTACTTAGGATCTTTGTGAAACACCCCCTGAAGTTCAACCTTGAGCTCTTCATCAACAATTAATCCCTTTTTCCTAGATTTTTAAGATTTTTCACAAATTCAAATAAAATTCAAATAAAATTCAAATAAAATAAAAACTGACAATGAATTATATACAAGATATATCTGCTCATACAGCAATAATTGAAATTGATATTAGATACAATTCCTAAGAGTAGCTCAGTGATAACTAAAAAGAAAGGAGACATCATTAAGCTGCCACAGTCCTTCTCTTCTCCTCCCAGTCTATTCCCTCTTCTTTCTGTATTTCTTTCATCCTTTCTATAATTCTTTCTTTTTCGCCTCTTAGCAAGTGACATATATATATTTTTTTTCTTGCTCATCATTTCTGGCTACATTATTGATATACTATTTATTATGTTTTAAATATTGTACAATTCTAATGAATTTGCTTCTAATTTGTAATATCATTTTGCTGTATTTCTGCTACTTTGATATTATTTTATCCTTTTCAACTGTATATAGTTGTGATGTACTTTCAGGGCCCCATTGAAGAACAACTTTTGTTGAATGGGCTACCCTAGCTGGTGAAACATTCATGAACGAATAATATACTTCCTGGTTTCACCTTTTAGTGATATTCTATTTACATCTTTCGATCCAGAATGCTCTGAACTACAAAATGTACATGAGCAGAAAGTACAAAAAAATTGAGACCATTTTTGTTGCTGTACATCATGAATAAGGGCGGTTCTAATTGAAAAAAGTCATTGAAGTATCTACAAAATTAGTAGTACAGAGAGAAATTTATATGGACTATTTTTCGTGTACAATTCTGTGATTTCTTATTGATATTTTGTTATTCATCCACACTGTTCCATTTTAAGCCCCACTGCACTACTTGTAGCTACTTGCTCCCTCTAAATAGAAAACAATGCCTAAGCGGTGCCCGTTGTACGTCCCCCATGATCGTCTTTTCTTTGGTTAATTGAGAGCTGAGTTGATGAGATTAAACCACCTGTCAGTAACCACGCTGGGTGGTCTAATCCCTCCTGGCCAGACTAGTGCGGACAGGCTTTAAAGGGATCGTTTAACAATGTTGAATCTGAGATACACGGCCCTACCTGTTATCAGTGTCTGTGATAGAGTGTTATATTGAAGCCCTAACAAAATTGCGCTTCAAAATGATTAAGAAGTGCCTCAAAAAGTAAAAACCTTTGAGTGACCGGTTTTACCATACTCGTTTTCCCCAATAGATTGTAGTGTTATGAAAACCGTTTGGCAAACGCAAAATTTGATTTTGATTTTCAATCATAAATATCTTGATAATCAGGCAGGCGATCGGCTTGTAAAAGTCATGGGGTTCCTGACTGACCTAAAGGTTTATGATTATCCTTGCAGCATGAGCTAAATCAAGGATTTTTTTAAAGGATCTAAGACAAAGTTACAGGATCCCTTTAATATGCATTTAAGTTTTTTTTTAATTATGAAAAAGTGGAAATCCAAATAACTGTTGCCAATTTGAGGAAAAAAGGTCCATTCATTTTAGAAAACTCTGACCTGCTGTGGGCTAGATTAATTAATTTTTTTAGCAGATGTTTCTGCATTTATTGATAAATCAAATATAAAACATTCAAATAACAATAATAGTATATAATATAATTGATTTACATAAAGAGTGACAACTTAAATACACACACAAAAAAATGCATATATATAAAAGTGCGAGAATTCTCAACTCTGACATGACAACGGGTGTTCCAGAATATGTAGGCGTTCCTAGACCTTTTTCTTCACGCCTATATATATATATATATATATATATATAATTGAAAGCTTGAAAGTATGGAGGTAAGTAGAAATAATCATGATAAATGCAGAGGCCAACTATCATAAGCAAGAATGCTTGAGTCGATAGCAGCCGGATATTGAATCATTCTCATGTTTTCCTTACCGTTTTAGCTCATCAAAAAACTGCTTTGACCATTTTTCCCTTGCAATGGTATCGGCCATGAGAGAGGCATCCAAATCAGTGTCAAAGTCAAAATAAGTTGTAAGAGCGGTCCACCTGCAAGAGATTAAACAGACTATGTTTAACGAAAAAGAAAGAAAAAGTGGACACTTTAAAGATAAAGACCAGTTATGGCCATGCGATTGCATTGTGAAAGAAACGTTGTAACTTGTGGAATCGATCAGAAAAGGTTGATCATCTAGCATATACTGGTGTGTACTGCAAGGTTCTGGAATCATCAAAATGATAAGAAATTTGGCCCAGTCTTCGTAAAGTTACATGCACTGTACACAGAAAGATGTATATGGGACTACGCACACGTGCGTTATATCTATCACATTCAAATAGATAAATTAATTTTATTAAATATATCAATTAGTTGGAAGTTTCCCGGCAAATTTGTTATCATCATGTATTAGTCAAAACATATTCTTTCACATTATTGGTAATAAGAGCTTCCATTTCATTTTTTGAGAGGGGGGCGTTTCCAAAACTGGTCTTTACCTTTAATTTCATAGCAAAATACTCTAAGAGGAAAGCAGAAAAAAAGATAAAAGAAAAGAAAAGAAAAAAAAAAAAAAAGATAGAGAGAGCGAGAAAGAGAAGAAGGATAGTAGTTTGGTAATGCAAAGTTTCGGGAAATTTGAAAATTGGATGGATAGTAATTCAGTAAATTTGTATATATTTGGATGCCCCTGTTGATGTATTATACACACTAGAAAAATTAGCCCCTAAAACACTTCTGCTTTCGAGAAATTAAATAATCAAAAATTTACGCTTGGTCCCTGTAAATTTCAAATATTTAAAATAGCGCCTATTAAAGGCCATTCCATATTAGCTGCGACCATTAAAATCTCAGAATATGCAGTTCTGATATATTATGTTCAAACCGGCACAGCAAATTGGTCGATTGTAGTAAAGAAACATTGTTTTAAAGCTAAAGTAATATCAGTCTTGAGAGGAAGCTATACAACATAAAGAGTTAATTATTTACAATTTCATCTCTTTAGACTCGATTTCAACCCCGACAACAGTCATTGAATATTGTAAAATCGTATATGCTTCCAATATGTTCATTTGAACCAAATTCATGACCCCATACCAAAACTTTGTATAACCTTTAAGTCAGGGTCTGGGTGATCCCTATGTTTATTGCTTATAGAATTTAGAGAATTCAGTAGTTATTTGAATAAAAAAACCATGTATATTACAATATCCCTTGCAATTTAATATCAGATATACATATACAATACCCAAGCAAAATATGCATATTTCACCTTAACTCCATGTTGACTTCCAAAAGTTTTCCATTAGTCCAGTCTTGCTTTTTAGCATCTACAAGTCTGTAAAAAAATGATACAAAATATGGTTATTTATCATCATTAAAGGTCAGTGTATCTTAGGCTTTACGAAAAAGTACCTAGACGACTGTGCGATTTTAGAACAATACTTCATTGGTTGAGAAAAAGTACTTGGATAACCGTGCAGTATTTCTCCATATCTCACGGTCTGGAGATCAGCCCGATCACTCGTAAAAATATATACATGTTTAATTACACATAGGCAGGGGGGGGGGGGGGGGGGGGTAAGGGGGGGGGGGGGGGGTTGGGGAGGGGGGATAGTAACAGTTATTTTTGTTTGTGTCCGTTGCTCTTTAATTTCCATTCGATGGCTTACATATTGCTTTCCATACTTGTTTTGCATCTTAAGCCCAGTCTTAATAGAACTTTTTTGATCTCAGCCAAGCGATATGTGGATGAGAAACAGTGGGAGGTCTGAACGTAAAACACGGGGTGAGCTTTTGGACACAGTCTTAATCAGCCATCCGCAAAAACCTCACCCGGGTAGGTTACCATAACAACCGCACCTGTCTCATGGCGATCAGCTGGCGCGCGCTGTGTACATGTATACATTTTTTCATGGCGATGACGTAATTTACCCGGGTAAATATCACCCTGGCTCGTCTAGGGTGAGATTTACCTCGATATTGTCCAGACATTACCCCGATTGACGCGTCTTAATTGGAAGGGGGTAAATGTCGTCCGGACGTCACCCCAACTTTATTTTCCAGTTAAGACAGGGTTTCATTTACATTTCAACTGGTGACTTGCATTTCTCTCTCCACCTACACACATCACTCTCATTGCCATTGCCACACCTTGTTTCTTCCATTCCGCCATCTTCAACATTATTGTTGAGAAAATATCCAAATCATACTTTTTCTCGCAATTTTATAGTACTTTCATTCCTGTATAGGTTTGACATTCCCTTTCCTGAGCCCCGGCCCTCCCACTCCGGGAACGGAGGTACCGCATGCGTGTTCCCGAAAATTCCGGCTCGTAACAAAGAAAAAGATCTGCCCGTATTGACTTTAAAACACAGCAGACTTTGGCTGAAAAGGTGGGGAAGGGGGGGGGGGGGGTGCTGAAAAGGCTCATATAACAAAGAAAAAAGATCTACCTGTATTGACTTTACACACCGGACTTATGCTGAAAAGGGGGGAGGGGGGTGCTGGGAACATGCATATGCGTACCCTAAATAACACTGAGTGGGGGGGGGGGGGGGGGGGGGGTCCTGAGCCCAGCCACTGAATGTTTATCAGGGTCCTATACTTTAACACAGTTCCTTGACAAGCAGGGAGCTATTAAAACTAGGAGGCGATCAGGGAATGGGAGAATTATGGTTCTGCAGGTGGAGGATTGGGGCCAGGTGTTAATAATTCCTTCATTTTTTTTTCATGGTATGTTTTCTCCCATTCCTACAAAGGCTTGGCATTCCCTATATATACTAAGCTCAGCTACAGAATGTTAAGCAGGGTCATATCTTGCTAACAATAGGCGTGTTTTCATCAGCTCGAGATTGCCAAATAGCCCGCTATTTCTGATTTGAAAAATAATCCCGAAGTTACAAATCGCGTCCTCATCACTCGCCCGAGATTTGACCTCGAAACTTGAAACTCGACCTTGAGCAATTAGCTCGAGATATTTTGCTCAGCATTCACCCAAAGTGCGAGTCTTCGGGCTGGTGAAGACGCACCGGACAAATAGCAAACTAAATATTTTGCAAACTATCCCAAGGTATCATCTAGGATGATTATCCCGACCAAATATCCCGCTAATTGCAACTTCGGGCTAATGAAGACGCAAACTAACTGGATAATTTGCGATCGGGATAGTTGAAATAGCGGGATATTTGGCAATCTTGAGCTGATGAAGTCAGGCCTAATGTCCCAGGATGATCAGGAAGCTAATAGATAATACTGCAGTGAAAAAAATACACGGCGCTCAGGGCGAATTAGCCCCGAAATGCTAAAAAGAGCCCCCGAAAGTCATAAAAGAGCCCCCCAAAAATGTGCATAGAGTTCAATGCAAAACAAATTAAAGATTGTTATTTTCATGCAAGCAAGCTTGAAAAGTAGCCCCCAAAATTGTTAAAGTATTTTTTCCCTGTATTAATGGGGATGTGGGAAGGGGTTGAGAGGAACTGCTGGGGGATGGGGGGGGGGGGGATCGTGCGCCTTACCTCATTTTCCCATGGTACGATATCTTCCATTCCTTCATCGGCTTAACACTCTCTATGCAGAGCCCCCCGACCGAGTGTGTATCAGGGTCGCAGTCCTCTAACAACGTGCCTGGATTGTCGGGTAGCTGGAGTACTCCAATCCCGGGAAGGACCAAATATGTCAGGACGTTCGCCATCTGGTTCTGACGTCTCGCGATCGCCGTGACGACGTAAACGCCATCTTTGTTTGAGCCATTGAAATAAACAGCGTCTACAGCCTGGCAATATCATGTTAAAAAAAGAGAAGAGTACATTTGTGAATACTTGTAGTTACATGTACAATTCAGGAAAGGTATTAAAGCTAAAGGCTAGTTATAATGGTCATGCGATTGCATTGTGAAAGAAACGTTGTGGAATCGATCAGAAAAGGTTGATCATCTAGCATACAAGTATATTGGTGTGTATTGCAAGGTTCTGGAATCATCAAAATGATAAGAAATTTGGCCCATGCAGCGCTAGTCTTGGTAAAGTTACAAGCACTGTACACAGAAAGATGTATATGGAACTACACACGTGCGCGACACGTGCGTTTATCTCTCACACACCAATAGATAAACTAATTCAATTGGTAGGCGGTTTCCCGGCAAAATTTGTATCATCATGTATTAGCTAGTCAAAACATATTCTTTCACATGATTGGTCATAAGAGCTTCCATTTCATTTTTTGAAATTGGGGCGTTTCCAATACTGGTCTTTACCTTTAAATAGAGGGATATTGATGACAGAAAAGAATTAAAATTTTTTGATGTTTTCTCCCCGCCCCCCCCCCCCCCCTTGCATGGCCTCTTATTTATCACACATGCAATTTTGCACAACACAATAAAAATAATAATAAATAACAAATACGTTACTTATAAAGCGCTGACCACCAAAGTCTCTAAGAGCTTTAACACACAAAATAGACTGACAAACAATTACATTTATTAAACATATTTGTGGCTTCCACCCAGTAAATAAGATCGATTGATCGATCTGTATCAATAAGATCGATTGATCGATCTGTATTGAAAAAACAATTACATGTTAATCAAAACATAAAAGTGCAAAAAAAAACTACAAATTACAATATGGAATACACATCAAAGTGAACAGAGTTCATTAATCATCGAATGCAATTTTAAATAAAACAGGAAGGATTCTGTGCAAGACAATGGCTTTGCACATGACCTGTTTCTGGTAGCTCATATATCGGTCAAAGTCTAACTCATAAGGCAGGAAATAGAGTGTCAATAACATCCAGATAGGAAATATGCTGTTATTCTAGATGCCACTTGCCTTGAAGTTCAGGAAGCATGCAGTAGTACATGTTATAACAGTGGTGGTTAAAGCCTTCCCATGTCTTTACCAATAAGCGAGTTCGTAAATAGCTCTGGACCGCATGACCCCAAAATATCCAAAGATCTTTGACACGATGGATACTTCCCACGTATGCATTTTAGAATAATCACTGCCAAAGCGATGGAGGTGCTTCATGAATATCTTTTGTTTGCCTCTTGCAATGAGAAGGATACTTCCACCTGTGTAACAGATCAATGTACTGTTGGTGCATAAATGAATACTGATTACATAACTGTCATGAGCATGATCCGAGTATTCGTCTCAACGGTTTTTACAATTTGGGTTCGAATGACCTTTATCTGCCCATGCGCAAATCCTAATTACGAACTCGCTTATTCCTTTAGGGCTTCTATATCATCTTCCTACAAAATAAAGCCAGCTAGGTCCCTAAATATTATCTTCACCCATTCTAATATCATCATATTTTCTAGACACAAGATTCACTAGACATTTTGTCCTAGACATTAGATTTCCAGGGGAGTGTTTCACAAAGACTAAGATCGACTTTAAGTTGGACTTAACTATCGCAGGCCGTTTATGTCACTGTTTGCTCTCAACATTATGATGTTTAGATAATATTTTTTTCTTCAAAAATGTAAATTCTGTAGATTTGTGCCAATGATTTGTACCAATGCCAGTAAATGGTGAGAGCTAACAGTGGCATGAACAGCCTGCCATAGTTAAGTCCAACTTATAGTTGAACTTAGTCTTTGTGAAACACCCCTCACACTCAGACCTTTCACTGCTGTGGTAAATCATTGCTCAGGATAAAATCAGGAAGAAAAAAAATCAGAAAAAAAAAAAATCAGAAAAAAAAAAAAAGAAAAGAAAAATCTGATTTTTAAAATTAAATCTGGTAATTATCAGGCCTGACTATTATGCCACTTGCCTTTGGGAAGAAGTAAGCTGGCGGCAGCGGTTGTGCTTTGTCCATATCTTCCACTTTGTCAAAGAGTGCCATGCCGTACCCCACGGCACCCTGCTGGCTCTCTAAGGTCTTGCCCTTCTTGGCCGCTCCCTGTCTCTTCCTTAGCCGAAACATGAGATAGAAGATCCAGTACTTGAGACCGAACCAGCGCCCTCGTTGGGAGTACGTGCCCAGGATCGGTTCGGGGTCGGAGGTCAGGAAAGAGTTGAGGATGTAGAGGATTGGAGGTAAGACAAGGAAGAGGGCTATGGTCGACAGGATGCCCATGGTGATGATGATGATGGTCTACACCAGTATCTGAAATCGATAATAAAAACGAGATAAGAATGGGAGTAGGTGCCCAGGATCGGTTCTGGGTCAGAGGTCAGGAAAACTTGTTTGGGGTCGGAGGTCAGGAAAGAGTTGAGGATGTAGAGGACCGGAGGTAAGACAAGGAAGAGGGCTACGGTTGACAGGATGCCCATGATGATGATGATGATGGTTTACACCG
>JAVYIG010015577.1:0-35275 GCA_035222895.1 Strongylocentrotus droebachiensis | reverse complement strand
TAGAGCTAGCTAGAGATCGGTGATACCATGGTGATACACTCGTGATCGCAGACATAGGCTTAGGAACCGGGGGGGGGGGGGGGGGGCTTGCGGGGGCGCAGCCCCCCCCCAATAAAAATATTGGGGGGGGGGGGGCTCAGATATCATTGAACCCCCAATGTTTTTGGAGGGGCTTATAGATATCATTGAGCCCTCAATATTTTAAGTGGGGCTCAGATATCATTGAGCCCCAATACTTATTGCGGGGCTCGGATATCATTAACCCCCTCCTCCCCAATCATTATATTCTAGGCATGAAACTCATGTATACCTATAATCTACAGACTAATTACCATTCAAATATAAACATTTTATAAATATTTATTTGAGGAGGGGGGGGGGGGGGGGGCTCAGACATCGGATCTCGCATATCATTGAGACCCCCAAATATTTTCTTGGTGGACTCTGATATCATTGAGCACCCCCTCCCCATATTTTGTTGGGGCTCAGATATCTTTGAGCCCCTCCCCCCATATTTTGGTGGGGCTCAAATATCATCAACCCACCAATTATTTTTGGTGGGGCTCGGATAACATCACGGAGCCCCCCGATATTTTTGTGGGGCTCGGATAACATCACGGAGCCCCCTGATTTTTTTTGAGGGGCTCGGATATCATCGAGCCCCCACCCCCCCCCCCAATATTTTGGCCGGGCTCGGTTATCATGAGCCCCCCCCCCCATATTTGTTCGGGCTCGGATAGGCTATCATTGATCCCGCCCTCCCCAAATATATTTGCACACTTATGTTCTGGGCTAGAAGCTTCATGCGTTTCTATAATCTACATATCGACTTAGTATTCAAATTATTATTACAACTGCGTTTATAAATATTGGGAGATTGATTGAGGGGGGCTCATAGCCTTGCTTTGCATTGGAGTAAGATCATCACAGGCACATCTTCGTCTCCCCGGACTTCATCAAGTAAGTTTTTTTTTAATAATTCATTACCCTTTTTTGATCAGATCTGATGTAGGCGAAATGATATCGTATGATTTGTTCTTTATAGTGGTCAGAATTAAAAAAATATCATCCCATTGACCGCGATTCATTCATTGGATGTGGGTTATGACTGTCTAACGTTACTATTGCCCAAACTTTGTTTCCAGGAACACAAGAAGAAAAAACTTCTTTGGCACATTTGTCTGAGGCTGCATGTGAAAGTAGCTCCTCAAAAGAAGAAAAGTCTGAAATTTTTCGCCGCGATGACATAGACGAGGAACAAAGAATTTATTTTCAGGTGCAAATTAAAAACGAAGGAGGATCTCAGAATTATATTTTGTCCGATTATAGGCATGTTTGACAATAAAAGTTTTGTTTTTCACGTTCCTGGCGTAATATTTGTTTCAAAGGTGTTAAATGTGTGTTATTTTAACACCTAGTACTTTGTTTAACTTAATGTAAATAATCTGAATATCTTACAATACAACGATTTCTTCAAGTAGGCCTACATTTATTATTTTTTTCAATTGCTTAAAAGGCTGCAAATGCTTTTTTTTTGTAGAGCTGTAGTGTGAACAGGCTACTTAATAATTCACATTTATAGATTGGTGCACCTCATTATGCTTGATCATCCTCTCTTATCTGTCATCCTTTATTTGCTACCTATGATATTTGAATATTCATATGCAAAATAAACCCGCGAGGTTTAAAATTGTAAAAGCCCACGGCAGTTCAACACAGACAATCATGGAGTAAGGGTGCCTTCATCGAAGTGTCTCTGTAACTTTAGAACCACGCAGGCGCGTAGCCAGGGGGCGGTGGGGCAGTCGCCCCCCCCCCAAAAAAAAAAGGAGAGAAAGAGAAGAAAAAAAAGTGAGGAAGTAGAAAGATAAAGGGAAAAGGAGTCGAGAAAGGTACAACGAATCGTCTTCTTTCAAAGCTTCGGCGCTTCGCACGGGAGGGGGGAAACTCCCCCTTCCTGCATCCATATCTGCATCTATATTTAAACGTCTTTGGATCCACCCCCTAGGGAGCGCGCTTTGCGCGCTCCCTAAACTTGTCTTTAAATGATTCGCACGCAAAGCGTGCTCACTACCGCCCCCCTAAAATAAAATCCTAGCTACGCGCTTGGAACCACACCCTTTGCCTACCCGCTCAGGCCACTCTACATTATCAAGTCATTATATCGACTATCAAGTCATTATATCGGATCGCGCTTTGCGCTCGCATGGTTTAACTGCATATGGACGGAATTCCGAACGTGATTTAAACCTTCGACGATATATTTCTTTAATATATTTAACCCATGTTAAAATAATTATTTCAGGGGATTTATTTTAAATATCAAGGGTTTAGAATGCAGTGATTTCAGATCACTTTATAGAGAGAGAAAAAAAAAATCAGCTCGCATGATTTAATTGCCTATTGGGTATATAATTTAGACCCAAAAGGCAAAAAATATTGTGTTTCCAGATAATCACCCCCCCCCCCCCTCCCTAGTGGTGGTCTAAAAATGGGGGTAGAGCAAAGAGAGAAGAAAAAGGAAGGCTTAACAAATTTGGACTGTCTAAAATGGTGACAATGGGGGGGGGGGGGGGGGGGGGAATCTTCAAACGGCGGGTCAAAAACAAATGATGGAGCCCCCCCCCCCAATCCTGAAAATCTTCCTAAGCCTATGGCAGATATGCAATATTTATTAATAGGCCTATCCACCACGTGTTCGTCTACAAATTTGTAATCGCTTGGCAATAATATTTGTTTTTTTAACTTACTAGTGACGAGTATACTATATGAGTCTCCTACACAGGCACGTAGCCACGGGGGGGGGGGGGGGACACGGGGGGGGGGGGGCACGTGCCCCCCAAAAAATGTCCAGGATCGGTTGAACTTTTTTAGACTCCTTTGTTTTTACCTCGATCGATTACATGTATGTGCCCCCCCCCCCCCAACATCAAACTCTGGCTACGTGCCTGCTCCTACAGACCCCGCGCAACGGCGTTGCGAGTTCTACAACACGGACATGGGGCCTGTATCACGACTATACTGTATACTCGTGAACAAGGCCCCATTTTATGCATTTTCATGACGGACAGCACGGTAGTCGGACTTCTTACACCGAAGTATTTAGGGGCGTTTCGAGGTTTAATAGAGGGAAAGGATTAAAAAAGGAGTTAAAAGTGAGTTAAAAAGGGGGTTGAAAGGGACGTATTTTTGTAATTGAAAATTAAAAGAGGGGGGGGCAACTTGAAAAAGATATTAAAGAAGGAAAAATATTGAAATAAAAGCTAAATTTAAGGAGTGGGGGCAACTCAAATAGACGTTTGAGTATATAAAAAAAGGGTTGAAAGGGACTTATTTTTATATTAAAAATTAAAAGGGGGCAACCTGAAAAGATATCAAAAAATTAAAAATATTAAAATACCAGTTAAATTTAAAGAGAGGGGGAAACAAATAGATATTTGAGTGTAAATTTTACATTAACAACATTATTCAAAGGTAGGGCACAAATGAAAAATACACCTTATAAATAAATTTAAAAAAATAAAAAACAATGCGAATTTCAGGAAATAGAAAGGGATGTATCTGGGGGCGTATTAACATAACTATTTAAAAGGAGCTAGGGATCAAATGTAAATAGACACCGAACAAAATAAAAAACAATAACAATAAATAAAGGCCAGTATAAGTAGGATGGGGGATACAGACATTACATGAGGTAAACCCTTTCGAGCGGGGGGGGGGGGGGGGTCTCCCTCCGATGGTAGGGAAAATTCTAGCATTTTACTCTCTGAAAATACTCTCAATTTGTAGGTACAACTTTGAACACCAACATACATGTAGCAAAATAGATGCGGCGCGGGACGGAGCTAAAAGTGTATTGGGGTGTTTCTTACATATCCTGACTTGGCCCGTCAATTCACTTCTTTTAGTATGTCTTGTCTCTAACGGGGGAGGGGGGCTCCCCCTCCCCGTTAACAAAAGAGAGGGAGAGAGAGAGAGAGAGAGAGAGAGAGAAGGAAAAGAAAGGAAAGGGAAAGAGGAGATAAAGGGAAAGAAAGAAGAGGAAGAAAAAAAAGTAGATCGGGGGAGAGCCGAAAGGGCCTTGCCTCCCAGGCTGTTGCCCCCCCCCCCGACAACAACAAAAAAAAGAGACAGAAGGAAGGTAAGGGAAAGAGAAGAGCTAAAGGGAACAAAACAGAGAAGGAAAAGAAAAGGGTGAAACGTAGGGGAGATCAGTTGCGATTAATCCCGCCAAAAAAAAATGTAGATCGGGGGGAGGGCCGAAACGCCCTTGCCCCCCTCCCAGCAAACTAAACAGAGACAGAGAAAAGGAAGGAAAGAGAAATCGAAATGGAAAGAGAAGAGAAGAGAGAGGGAAACAAGGACAAAAAGAGGAAGAAGAAAGGTAGGGGAGAATAGTTGCGATTTTTCCAGCCAACATGGTGTGGATCGGGGGACGAAATGCCCTTCCTCCCCCTACCCTCACTCAGCAAAGAGAGAGAGAGAGAGAGCGAGAGAAAGAGAGAGAGAGATAGAGAGAAAGAAAAGGAAGGGAAGGGAAAGGGAAAGAGGAGAGAAAGGCCGGGAAAGAAAATAGAGAGGAAGAAAATGGAAAAGAGGGAAAAGAAGACATTTTAATTGAATAAAATACGTATATACATATCCTTTTGTTTAAATTTTAAGCTGTCCTCCAAATTTCCTGTGCCCCCTATCCTTGTACCCTGATTTTCCCCTCCCTCCAAGTTGACACTCCTATGTAAATTAAAGAGGGGCTTAAAAGGGGTGTTAATTAAAAATTAGGGGGGGGGGGGCAACTTGAGATAACTTTTAAAAAGGGGGCAATTCAAATTGAATTTGAGTTTAATTTGAAAATATGATATTAACATTAATTATTCAAAGGGAGGGCACAACCGAAAATAGACACGGAACAAATTTATTTAAAAACAAATTACATGAAAGGGAACGCAAAGAGAGGGCACCAAATTAAAGATATAGGGTGGTATTCTCATAAGTTAAGCTGGGACTAAGTCCAGACTAAACAAGAATTTTAGTTCACACTTCTATGGAATGCTAGGTTTCATCTTCCTCCTTCAATATTCACGACAAAGATAATCTACCAAAGACTTTGTTGAAATTCAGTTCATACTCATATTATCTTTTTCTTTCCATTTCATTGCAAAATTATTTTTTTGGACATTTTTCATTGACGGATTAAAATAATATGTACAAGGGAAATGAGTTGGCAACAGGCACTCCATAAAAGTGTGGACTAACTTAGTACGCGCTACCGGAATACCACCCATAGACCGGTAGAGGTAAAATTGCGGTTTAAGGGTTTTGGGTGCAAAATATCCATTCAATATTGTTTAAATATTGCCTTCAGAGGTTTAGATGGCAATACTTCAACCTAAATTTGCAGTAAAGCAGATATATATGCCCAAATGTTCAATGTTGAAGTGCATTCGCGATATCTATCCAGGCCGGATCGATATGATGATTTTCCAAATATATCAATTAGTAGGCGGTTTCCCGTAAAAATTTGCATCATCACGTATCAGTCAAAAACATATTCTTTCACATAATTGGTAATAAAAGCTTCCATTTTTATTTTTTTGAGAGGGGGGCGTTTCCAAAACTGGTCTATACCTTTAAATAGACATTTCAATTGGAAAAAAATATGTATATACATATCCTTTTTTAATAATTTTAAGCTGTCCTCCAAATTGATGCATTTCATTCCTTCCCATTACAATATTTAGTGCGCCTTTGCTAGCTAGGAAATACATTTCACTCCCTCCCTCCTCCCCCACTTGTTATTTGTTTTAAATTTCGACACCCTCCCTTAGAATGCAAAGGGTTTCATGTGCCTCCTAACCTTATACCCTGATACCAGGGGCGGCGATTTCTTTTTATGACCGGGGGGGACGAAATGCGAGGAACGAGGGAGGAGTGACGTAATGAGCCAAAACGTTTTTTTGGGGGGAGGGGAGAAAAAAATCCGCATCATCATCGCTCTTACATGTTACATGCAGGCCCCGCGGAACCGTTTTTCAAAGTTGGAGGGGGGGGGGATAAAGTATTTGCGATCAGATAGAGCAAAGCAATTAAGTTGGGTGTAACTCTGGCGTGGGGTCCAGGGGCAAAGCCCCGGCGGGGGTCAAGGGGCGGAGCCCCATGAAGCTCAGAGTTTTTAGGCATTTAATAAGGGTCAGATGAGCATATTTTGATACCTTATTTGTGACACTTGCATGCAGGTCACTAATCGTACTTGGGTCCAGGGGGCGAAGCCCCCAGAAGTTCAGCGGTTTTAGGCATTTAATTACGATCAGATGAGCATCCAGGGGCCGCCTTATAGGGCCCTTGGTGGGGTTTAGGGGGCGGAGCCCCCGTAAGCTCAGGGTTTTAGGTTTTTGAATATGGTCAGATGACTATCCAGAGGCGCGCTTAGGGCCCTGGTGGGGTCCAGGGGGCGGAGCCCCCGGAAGCTCAGGTGTTTTAGGAATTTAATTATGGTCAGCTGAGTAACCAGGGACAAGCCTTAGGGTCCTTAGTGAGGTACAGGGGGCAGAGCCCCCGGAAGCTTGGGGAAAATCATGCCATTTCAGTAACATTTGTAAATTAGTAACTGGTATCGAATTAGAAATAAACCACGTTTGAATTTTATCGGGGGGGGGGGGGGGGGGACTGCCTAAAGCACGAATGAGTGAGCATAGTGAACGAGAGGGGTCAAGGTAAATTATATTCCTTAGCAAAACTATAGTATGAAAACAAACAAAATACCTGTTTCACACTTCACTTTTCTACAATATTAATTTTACATTTTGAAGGATATTATGCGAGGGAGCATAGCTCCCGAGCCAGAAGATTTTTGCATTTTTAATTGTCTAAACGCTGCACTCTTGGGCCCTCCAAAGCCTAATAGTGTGTTGCAGTCTTTAGTCAGTATTTGCTGTACATTATTTGTGTGTACTTTTTCAAATTTTCCGGGGGGACGATCCCCCCCTACAAAAATCGAGGGGGGACGTGTCCCCCCCCCCGTCCCCCCCGGGATCGCCGCCCCTGCCTGATACCCCCACCCCCAAGATGATACCCCTATGTATGTTAATATTGTCAGTTGCACAGAGAGAGAGAGAGAGAGAGAGAGAGGGACGGGAGCTAATTTCTCCTTGTCTTCGTCCGTGTCCTTGTGCTTGTCCCTGAACTCGTCTTGACTTTCGTTATGTGTTCAATTTTCTACTTTTATGAAAATATGCAACTACAAAATGTATTAGTTTATGGAATCTTCGATCTTCGATACACAGTCACGTACTCCTCGACTGTGTTTTTTTTATTATGTATATGAAAGCTCATCATTTTGAGCAGTGCATGTGTTTGTTCTTTTTTAAACCTTTTTTTCCTTCCTTTTTAAATTTTTCTCGTATAATCCATCATCAATACAAGCACCGATTTCTAACGTTTTTATCAATTTCCTTTAATATACGACACAATATATACAAACATACCATGCTTATTATGCTTGCGTTCATTACTTATCGACATTTGATATTGTAATTACAAAAAAAGTTCAATTTTTAATGGTATATTTTGAATGTCATTTGATATTACTTGTATGTAACCATTCGATTGAGTTTTGAAATAAAAATTGATTTGAATTGAGTTGAAATTGAATTTAAGTTGGCGGCAGATGACGCTATACCAATTTTGTTGTGTATCAACAGATAATTGATCATTGATTAATATTCATAGTTCACAAAAGGAGGAAAATAGCTTTCAACCAACTTTTAACAATACTGTGGCGGCCCCGACCTCTATGTCAGAATCGTTCCCATTCCCAGCAAGGGAATTTAATTCTTTACAATTCTTCATTTCTAATAAACTCTGTCAGGATTTTCGTAAGATGCCACTTTATATCAACAATTTCCGAGCAGTCAAAGAAATTAGACCTTAATTCTATTTGCAAAAGGGCGGGGCACCTACAAATAATTTTAATGTTTGTTTCTTCAATATATATGAATCTGATGGAGGCAAGTTAAAAAAAAGACACAGGTGTTTATTGGACCATATTTAAGTTTCACGATGGTTAACTTTCATAGGCGACTATTTACAATATCAATATCGCCACTGTTACAAGTCTAATAGGCCTACTTATTAGTAATCTAACTCATATGATTTTATTTATTTTGGTTCTTATATTTATCTCAATACATGAAACTAGTAAAATTCAAGGGCAATAGTTCATTCATCAATAAACACGGACTTTGTAAGAACTATGGAAATTTCCCATTTGAGTTTAATTCAATTACTTCTAATATGGCATCATGGGATGGGGTGGTTTAGATCCTGAAGCATAAAGTTGTGCTAGTCCGTAATCTTCTTTATTTCTCATTTATAAACTTCAGAACCAAAAGTAAACCATCAAACTCCAAAAGGGTATATGTCTTGTGTTATGGACAGATCACAGTCATTATATTCATCAACAAATCACAAAACACATGCAGGCACGGATCAAGGATTTTTTAGGGAGAGGGGGGGGGGGGGGGGGTGGGGTTAATTCATGCGAGCCAAATATTGGTACGTAATGGTTTTCAGCAGTGGCGTAATCATCAAAAACGTTGGGGGGGGGAGGGGAGGCAGAAAATAAAAATCCGCATCACCACCCCTTTTACCTGCAGGCCCCGCTGAACGTTTTTTTCAAAGTGCGTGGGGGAGGCTAAAGTATTTACGATTAGGTAGAACGTAGCGTAAATTGGCGAGATGACTAGGGGCAAAACCCCGGTGGGGGTTGAGGGGCGGAACCCTCGGAAGCTCAGAGGGTATGGGCATTTAATTACGGTCAGATGAGCCTATTTTGATGCATTGTTCCTGACACTGGCTGGTCACTGATTGGCGTGGGGTCCAGGGGGAGGAGCCTTCAGAAGCTGAGGTGTTTCAGGGATTAAACTACCGTGGGGACCAGGGGTTTTTAGGCATTTCATTACGGTCAGATGAGCATATTTTGAAAGTTTATTTGTGACACTTGCAGGTCACAATTTTTTCGTTGTTTCTTTGTCTTTGTTTCTTTTTCTCTTTAATATACTTTTTCAACAAAGCAGGGGAGGGAGCTCGAGTCCCCCCCCCCGAGACCCGTCTGTTCCGCGGACCCTGGCATATTGGCCTCTAAATAAGCATATTTCTTGCCTGACTGTAAATTTGGGAATTTGTAATTTTCCAACAAACGCATACATACGTATAGTTAACTAAAAAGTGAGGAATAATCCAGAAAAATTATGTCATTTCAGTAAAATTTGTAAATCACTTGTATCGATTTAGAAATAAACCACGTTTGAATTTTGTTGGGGGGGGGGGGGGTTAACTGCCCCCCCCCCAGTACGCCAGTGGCTCAATGACGAAAGAAGAAGCGATACAAATCGTTACTTATCTTCCCTTCTTTTCCCCCTTTTCTTGTGTTCTTCCTCTTTACTTTCTTTTACTCTCTCTCTCCTCTTCCCCCTGCCCTTCCTATTCATTCATTCTCTCTCTCTATCTCTCTCTTTCTTTTTTTGCTGAGGTGGGGGGGGGGGGGGCGGGCAGCAGCCAAGGGAATTACCCCCCCCCCCCGATCCGCAATGGTTGGTGGGAAAATCGCAACTGATATCCCCCTTCTTTTGTTTTCTTCTTCCTCTTTTTTCCCTTCCCTTTATCTCCTCTCTTCCTTTTTTCTTTCTCTTTCCTTCCTTCTCTTTGTTTTTTTTTTGCTGCGGAGGGGGGGGGGGGGGGGGGGGAGGCAACAGCGTGGGAGGCAATGCACTTTCGCCCCCCCCCCTCCGATCTCATTCTTTCCCCCATTTTCTTTTCTTCTTCCTTTTCTTTCGTTCCTTTTCTCTCCTATTTCCCTTTCCCTTCTTTTCCTTCTCCTTTCTCTCTCTCTCTCTCTTTTTTTTTGTTTGGGGGGGGGGGGCAAGGCCCCCTGTGCCCCACCTCTCCCCTGGATCCGCGCATGGCTTACGCTGGGTTCATGTGCATTCCATGCGCTCATCTGCAGAGATCTGCTGTTCAACATAATTTAGGGCAAAAACATTTAAGTATAAATCTCCTATTTTACAATTAATTATGAAATAGAATATCAGTTGAATTAAAGATTTTTTTTTTTTTTTTTTTATATATTTTTTTTTTCTTTAACCTCAATCAGAGGAACTTTATTATTCAAATTGACATTCCTTTTTGTTTCTTTTCCTTTAAATAAACAAATTCAACTCATATACAATCATAAACAAATAAAATATTGCAACGTCCCATTAGTTTGTTCATGAGTACATCTGTTTTCGTTGTCTACAGCATCTCAATTAATTTCTGTACCATATTGTTATTTTCTCTTTTAATACTTTTACAGTTCAAATAAAATGTCAACTCATATTTAAGACTACGATATAGAGTTCTCGCATGTGTTCTATTAAATGATTGTAAATTCTTTATGTGGTTTCTATATATTACATACTCAGCAAAATTTATTATTAAATTTACTAAATGACAAATTGAGTTTTCAACTTCATAACCAAGTATTAAAATCTGTTCAGTCATCTGAATATTTAGACCACATAAATTGAAGATAAGTTGAATTAAAGATTAACTAATGAAATTTCATGAACAATTTACCATCGGATTTAATGCGATAAACTGAAAAATAATGAAAGTTTAAAATTTTCAAGCATCTCAATAAAGGATTCAATGTCAAGGGCTCATATGCAATTAATTGGTAAACGGTAATCTGTTCTTGTCAAGCAATATTACAAAATAAAGGATTATATTTTTTGGAATCCAAATTATCAAGTATTTTTTATTATCTCACAAAATATTATTTTGTGTAGCACCCTCTATGCCAAAACTCAATGATCCATTTAAACTCCAGTTTAGCTCATTTTCAATTCCTGTTTAACTCCTTTTAAACTTTGTTACCCATCCTGAGTTACAAGATTACTCACACACTGAAATTCGATCTCATTATGTAGCTTTATATTTACTAGGTAAGAACTGTTATATAAATGAAAATCCTCTTATCTTTTCTTCTTTTTCCGTTAAAAATTATAAGGCTTCTGGATGTAAATAATCATTATTATTGCTATTCCCTCATGTACTAGATTTGTTCAATTTGCGTGCATCAGCCGACACAGACAACATCTCGACAGAATTCACGAATTATTTTAGGCCATCCGGCTCAGGCGTTGGCTGGTTTACTCTTTATTTTCCTTTATATTGTCGGCCTACTTTGATTCTACGTGATATCTTCAATCTATCATTTCTCAATGTCTGTTTTTAATTCTTGCCTGGGAATAAAATAATTAAACAAAAAGGCCTAAATAAAATAAAAAATATTACAAATACTCCCAATCAACTCCTATTAGTACATTTTCAGCCCACGCCCTAAAAAGGCAAAAAAGCCTGAGGCCCGTAACCTGGGGGGGGGGGGGGGGGCTGCGGGGGTGCACCCACCCCCCCCCCCCGCTTGCGACAAGACGTATCAAAACAAAGTATTTTAACGAATTGACAGGCCAAGTCGGGCTATCTGAGAAATGCCTCGATACACTTCTATCTCCGTCCCGCGCCATGCATGCACATCTGTTTTCTATTTTGGTGTGAATTGTACCTACTTGATTTTCAGAGAGTAAAATGCCAGAATTTTCCCATTTGAGAAGTGATAAAGTATGATTAAAAGATACAGACCAGTCTTACAAGTACTAAATAGTACGAACTATACACTAACACAATTACTCGCCTCGATCGTGTACCTTTGCATAACAAAATTCGCGACACGGCCGACAAGGCTACCCGGCGGCCCGCTATAACAAGTGCTCTGATTTGCCAGAGTTAAATATACGTACACATGTTTAACATGCGGTACTGTCTATCCCGTTTTGTTTACGTAAGCAAAAATCCTGCTCTGTAATTGGTCGACCAATTAACGTAAGTAACCGCCCATTAACGTAAGCACTACAACTAACTACCGCAAGCTAAAACTCAGTACCGCAAGCTCGCGTGCGATATATGGCGGCGATGGCCTTCCATAGAGATTTGCTACACCCGTTGACGCGAGTGAATTCTCGTCCATCGTGTGTCTCTTCGTCTCTCTTTGATAATTAGACAGAGGGCGGGTGCACGCCTTGCCGACTCGCTCTCGCGGGTTCGTCGCCTCCTGGCAATCCGCGACGCCCGCCGTGCTCTCGTCCACCCGTCCTCCCCGGAACCTCGAATACCACGTTTAACGGCATGGACGTCGATCGCGGGGTCGACGTGGCACGCGGGTTACGGGAGACATGCCTCGTGTAATTGTGTCGCCGTTCCCGCGCCACGGCGGAGGCGGGCGCGGTCGGGGAAAGGCGTTTTTGAGGAACCGTTTTGCCCCGTTTTGGACCCCCCGCGGCGATTTTGCGTATTAATAATATAGATGTAAATATTTCTATTACGCACTGCATCGGTCCTTACTTTAAAAAGATAAGAATAATCAACATAAATTGTTTGAGTAATACGTATAATTTCTGATTTTGAGTTAAAATTACTAAATTAATACAAGCTGAAATTACTTAAAGTTCTTATGTATTTGATTTTACTTAAATATTCCACGTATGTTCTACTAAATTGAAAGTTTGAGTTAGCAAGACTTAAATTTAGTGCGTAAGTGGCAAAACTAATGTTTACAAGTAAATTCTACATGGAAAAAATACGTAAAAATTACCAATGAACAAATTATTTTTTACAGTATAGCGAACGACAACGCACTGGCCAAAATTGCAAATTTTCCATGCGCCGGCCGTGCGTCCCCCATGCGTCCCCTCTGTGTGACCGGGCCTTCACACATGCGCATTTAATTTGATATACAGTGCGTCCCAGAAAAAACGAAACCGTGAATTGTCGATGTTTTATCATAACTTAGTCACATTTATAATTGATAAATGACACATAATTGGAAAGCTTCGAACCTCATCTGTCATTTGATGGAACTCCTATGATGCATATTTCACGCATGAGTGATTAAAATGAATTTGAAGAGAGGAAACCAAAAAGTCATTTGGCGGACGGTAGCTGAATTTCAAAGAGAAAATCACATTTCTAGAAAGTTGAGTTTCTGCCCTTTCATAATTATGACACCTCAGTCAGGAAAAATGATCTAGGAATGACAAAGTTCTGTTCGTTTAAAGTAGTGCTTGCATTTCTATAATTTTATCAAACGAATTCGTTTTCACTGGTTCCTGCCGTTGCAACAAGCAGAATTGACAAAAGACTTAACTCCGGACCGTTTCGTTGACAATTAGCCATGCATGAAGTTTTTCATCTACGTATCTGGCGTATATTCTTTTGTTTTGTGGTTGCTCAACAAAGCAGTAGTCGCCATATTGTGTCCTACTCGAGCCGGGTTGGCCAAACTCTCCTAATCAATGGCACTGGTCAATGCATTACGACAGCCCCCTCTCTTGTTCACGGCCTCCTTGGCAGTCTCACTCACCCTCCTCACTCCTATATCTCCACCTTTTTCCAGCTTTTAACATTTTTTTCTCTCTCATCACTTTTGCCCTTGTTTTTCCACCAATTTCCCTCTCTCTTTCCAGCTTTTAATTCAATTCAAATCAATTCAATTCAATTTAAACATGTTTGTCTCGCAGCATATACGATGAATTGTAGCATATTTACAAAGTGAATAAACATTCAAATACAACGTTGCATGCCTCTCCCCACGTCCACAACCCGCTTTACTTTCGCTCAAACACGGCTTGAAACAGTTTTCTTCCTTGCGTTTATAAATTGAAAATCTTTTTGATCTTCCTAAAGCACCTCGAGCATAAATATTTGGAACACGTAGTTGCCAGGATGGTGGTTGACAGACGTTAACAAAAAAAATCAGTTTTATGTTTGTCAGGTCAAAGAACCCATAAAGTTCAATGAATAAATCATCACTTTATAAACAATTTTCGTTGCGGAATTTGGTTTTCATCTATAAGCAATCGTAAGATTACAAATTCAATATCACATTTTCAAAACGATAAAGTGAGGATAAAGAAAATATTATATATAGACATTTCAAAACAGACAGAACGAGATCATAACTAAAAGTTATTCATGCTTCAATTGGCAGCAAAATTGAATTCGTTTAGTTCCTTATGACTTTAGCGACTTAAGCTTATTTAAAACCACTCTGCAGATCATCGATAAAGTTATGTACTCATTTTTTTTGTTTTTGTTGTTGTATTCAGTCTATTTCTGAAAAAAGCAATGCTGTTTTGTTCTAGTTTTGGGGATGAAATAACTGTGTAGTGCGGTAATGTTTTCCTATTATGTGATTGTGATATATTTTAGTCCTATACATTGTGAAATTATGAACAATGAATTATGTTGTATTTATGTTCGTTTATCAAATGATAAACACAATTTTGTTATAATTATGGTGCAGCTTTGTATAAACTATGTTATGTACGAAAAAGAATTGGAGTTTTGAGATATAAAATCAATGAATACAAAAAATATACATTTTTTTTCAAACTTGAGTTTGAATTCTGGGAGTGGCGAAAGGCAAACTATATAGGAAAATATGGAGAGAGAGGGGCAGAGAGACAGGGGAGGAACGAAAAGAGAAGAAATGAAAATGAGACTTTAGGAGAGAGAAAAGAAGAGAAGAGAAGAGGAGAGAAGAGAGAGAGAGAGAGAGAGAGGGAGAGAGAGCAGGGGCGGATCTAGCTTTTTGCTAAGGGGGGGGTTTGACCAAAATAATGACGATGCGGAGCATCGTCCACGAGCCGCGAAGCGGCGAGCCGATTTTTTTGGGGGTGTTTATTTGAACCCCGTAAGTGATGTTTTCCTGGCATCTATTAACACAATGGAGACCATAAAAAGCAGTGCATGATAACGTCTTTTTAAATCAAGTAACAGTTTAATACACAGTTATATCCAGAGTTATCATGTGTTTGGTTAAGTTACCAGATGAGTCGAATATCTTCTCACAATATTTGCACTTGAAAGAGTTTCTCTCCAGCGTGCGTTCTTTTTTCTTTCTTTTTTTCTTTTTTTTCTTCTTTTTTCTTCCTTTTTTTTTTTTTTTTTTTTTTCCGGCTGCCCAAGGGGGGGTTTAAACCCCCTAAACCCCCCCCCCCCCCCGTAGATCCGCGCCTGGAGAGAGACGTTCTACATGATAAGGGGGGGGGGGAGAAAAAGAAGAGATGAAAGAGAGAGAGAGAGAGAGAGAGATAGACGTTATATGATTAATGGGGGGGGGGGGAGGGGCGCAGCGTTAGCCCCGTTAATAAACATACTGTTGAAATCCGATCTCTGTAAGGACAATTCGTGTATTGATTGAAAATATCAGGTTTCTTACTTTCTGCGACCGAACATTGCTCGATTCTTTCCAAGATTTACAGGCAGCAAGCGCGAAGAAAGCATGAAGAGCCCCAAGGAATAATATCGCATCGAGGTCGCGTGTGCGAGCTGATGAAGCCTTGCAAGAATGCATAGCTATCGCCCTTGGCTGCTCGTCCACGCGCGCAGTTACTCTTTCAAAAATCTAGGGCACGACGACCGCCTGATATAATATGAGCGAGATTTACGCTCGCCTCTATCTGACAAAAGGGGGGTTAGATCGCATGTTGGTGTAATTTATGTGCGGTGTTGCTTTCCAGACTCCTGTGAGCTTCTCTCTCGTGTTTTCTCTCCAGAAATCTGTGTGTGGCAGATTTCATTTTTACGAGCATATCGTACCGACGCCGCGTTTATCTTTCAGCTGTGTGCATTCCATTGTGCACATCATCACGGATCTGCTCCGGCCGCTCGCCACCCGACGCGAGGAGACCAACGTGAGGAGAACCCACTATTCGCTGAAACATCGAGCACAACCTAGCCATATTCTACGCCGCGCTGTGGAGATGCTAAGAGACAACCGCAACTGCAGAATTGGATGTATTGAAGATCGTACCGATAAAGCTGTATAATTATTCATACTGTTTGAATGGCGTTGCACTGAACTATGGTGATCATGATCTGGCCCGAGTATGTCATCCAGAAATCAAATGAGGTATGTATATCACTCTCACTGTCCTCCCGCCTCACCTATCTAAGTACGTAATTGATCTGTAATATTGGCCATAGGTCCTGTATGCCCACGTTAATTCCCTGCAGGTACGTACGACAAGCTATTCATGTTAATATTAGTGTCAGAAAAACTGACCAGTAGCAAAGGCTGATGGACCGGGTCAGTTAACAAATAGAATACTATGTAGACAGTGATGTTAACAATAATATTTTGAACAGAGAATGTACATAAATGTAGTATGAACAAAGTGAAAAATACAAAGAATTATACAATGCAAACATTGCCTCATACTACGACTAGGCCTATAATTATTTGGATGTTTCTGTGTTTTATTTTTTATTTAAAAAATGTTATCAAGTTGATCGACAGCTACGTTACCACATCACACAAGTTACAGTGAACTTTGAGCTCTGGTATTGGCATCGTAAAGAACATGGCTATACTTCATTCTGGATTGTTAATCCTGCAGTAGATTGATTGTTTGAAGTTTGAACCAGCAAATTAAAAACAACCACACACAAACGTGCTGGAAATCATCTTAAATGCAAACTACAACTCTCATTTGCACATAGGGACCTGTGTTAATTCAATTTTTATCAATTCAATCCAATTCTTTTATTCATCCGAATTCACGAGAATACATGGAAATTTCTTTTGGTCACACATTGTAAAAATACGTAATATACTGTATATATATATGAGAAACTATATCGTTGTGTTTATACAACCACCAAATAAAAGGTAGACAATATAGAAATATTCTTACATTCTTGAACATGATGGAAAGGATAGAACATCAGTGTGAAGGAAGGAAGGAAGGAAGGACAACCACGCAAAACAACTGATACTTGGGACCACATGCTCCTCACTCCATTTGGTTGTACAAACGAACGGAGTATTGAACATGTGAGCCCAAATATCGGCTTGTCCGACAGTAATTTAGATTGTGATTCTCATTTGCAATGATCCAGTGATCTGTTATGCTTCTTGTATTCTGCTGCCAGGTTTCGACTTTTTACTGTTATTTTACTCGCCCTCTTGACTACACTTTCCATTTTCCTAAAGTCATCCTTCCTACATGCCCCAAACCAAACCAAACAACACAGATGAAAAGAAATATACTCTCGACAATGGATTTGTAGAAAAGACTTAAGATGGGTTTATCAACATGTAGAGAGCCCAGTTTCCTTAGATAGAACATTCTCGTTTGGGCACATGGTGTCGGGCATACTTACCTGGATTTCCTTATCTTTCTATGCCCATCACTCAGCCCCGATACATTTCCTATCAAAATCGTGTGGCACATGTCATTTCTTTGTAATCTTGAACATTCAGTGTAAGTTTTGTTGGATTCTGTGAGAATGTATTTTCTATCATTACCAGCACTCAGGCGTATCTTTTATCGTCACTTCCACCGAGGCACCAACATCGACTTATTGCAATATCCTTCCCTGCTATAACCAAGTACAAGTATCCTAATTACAATTACAACCAACAACACCATCATTGCCAGGCCACATCAGGCCATCAGCATCACAACCATCAACAATACGGACTTTTAGATTTGCGTGGACTAATACGTGTGAAGTCCATTAAAAGGACGTCGATCGTAGCAATCCCCATTGTCTTCGTGCGAATCTAAAAGTCCCTAATATTATCCACCATCACCACCACCCCCATGCTCTTCACAGGCATCAAATTGTAAGCATAATTTTTAAACAAAGGTTGATCTCTACAACCTGAAAGATTGTCCGAGTAATAACTCGTCACCAGGTCCCCAGGAAAGAACTATCCATAATTTTGAATATGTTGATAAACCGGTCTGTTGTACCCTAGACCATACAATTATTATTTGATGTGATTATCTTCATTGTTTATGTTCTTTTAAATACGTTTTTGATATATACTAGTCGAAGTGAATATCAAATTCATTGCCAATTATTTTGTCCAAAGGTTCGGCCCATGGTTAAAGGCACAAATGAATGCTGACCTAAGTTTGACCTAACCGAGTAATGAGACAGAGGCTGTGGACTCTAATTACAGGAAACCTTCGAATATCACCCATTTCATACCCGCAGCGATATGGCCCCAAAATCAAATGCATATTGTCCATATTCATACACATGATACACGGTAAAGAAACTACGCGGAAAGAAAAATAAAACCGCAAATTCTTGCATTGGTGTAAACATTTGTCCATGGTACATTAACGTGTAACGATTTCCTATCCCTCACCACACCCTATCCGGCCATCCCATTACTTGACAAATCTATATACAGTCTCAACGAGAATCATTGATGATGGATGATCATATTGTAACGCAGAAATGACTGCTTGTTCTTACTAAAATATTTTTGTTTAAATATATAAAGATGACCTGTAACGTTAATTCAGTGTACGTGCCTTTGTCATCAATATAGCATTGATATGTTTATTAGGATGATTTCTGTTTTCTTTCGCCCTTTCCATCAATAATTTTGCCTAAAACTTCTGTGTACCTGAAAACACAAATGCCCTACTTGTTATGAATTAAAGATCGACCCTGCGTAGTCCACTTTCATGTGGAATTCGATGCCAATGATTCGGATGTGTACCCAATAACAGGTGCTGTCAATCACCAGGATTAGCCTTCACTTTTATGAAATGCTTTATGAAAGGCCTTCACATTTTCCACCCACATTTCACATAATTATGGTAAAGTCATTATCTTACGATTCCCTCACCCTTAGACTATCCGAGGGGGTATCTTGATATGACTACGGGTTTGCTGGGTGCAGACTTGTCCATGGTATTTTCACCAAGCCTGGTGTCAGCGAATTGTGGCCTTCTGACATGGAAAATGACGACCATTTCTCTCTACTTATGGACCTACATGCTCTCCTCTACTCTCTCTACTATTCGGTCACTTCCATTTTCAGGTAAAGAAAGTTCGACAGAACCCATCTTTAAAGGGATCGTTTACCAATGTTAAATCTGAGATACACGACCCTACGTGTTATCAGTGTCTGTGATATGGTGTAATATTGAAGCCCTAAACAAAATCGCGCTTCAAAATGATCAAGAAGTGCCTCAAAAAAGTAAAAATCTTTGAGTGACCGGTTTTACCATACTCGTTTTCCCCAATAGACTGTAGTGTTATGAAAACCGTTTACCAAACGGTATTAAAAATGTGTAAATCCAATCATAAATATCTTGATAATCAGATAGGCGATCGGCTTGTAAAAGTCATGGGGTTCCTGACTGACCTAAAAAGGCTAAAGGTTTATAATTATCATTGCAGCATGAGCTAAATCCAGAATTTTGTCTCAGATTCTGAAACAAAGTTACCGGATCCCTTTAAAATGCCAGTCTATTTGCGAGCCGTGAATACTGAATTATTATTCAGCGAAACCAGAGCTCTCGTGGCGGCATGGATTCAACACCATCCAGCTATGAAAGCTAATCTTGTATTCCATTTATCAATGGTCGGCTATTGAATGGTGCTTATGGGAAACCTCGACAAGCTTGGAAATGAGGTACTCTGATCCTCAGATGGTAATGTAATAACTTGTTTGCTAGCTACATATATAAAGAGTTCTCTTTGGAAGGTTTTAACAAAAAAGGAAGCAAAGGTATTTTGGAAAATGAAATCCGTTTTTCTTCCGGTCTTTACACTCTTTTCACTTCTGATCAGTACAAAAAACACGAAATGCTTGTCCTATTTGCCATAATTATAATGAATAAGATTCGTCAGCAAAAAAAAAGGAACATGCAGCAAATAAAAAGCTCCAGTAAATGCCTCCTTAAAGTTAGAATCACACGTGAAATGTGTACAGAGCATGAAGATAAATACATACAAGTATTCTCTTACTGCTTTCTTCCTTTATAAAATAATAATAGAGAATTCTCGATTTTCATTCATTCATATTGAGAAAAATATGATGAATTTTGTTGGATTATAGCAAAATCCAAACAACAATACTTTTATCGAAATAATATCGCTGGTGATATTCGTTTGTCTCGCAATGTGGTCAATAAGGGATCTAAAAGATTTTCTTTGGAATTGTTCGAAGGCCAGATGGAAAACAAAATGCCATTGTTAGGTCTGCGAGCAGCTTCGTCTACCATCTAGATTAGTTGACCATATATACTGTCAATTTAGCGGTTGAGGGTTCTAATCTCTACCTGATGCATATGCCCATAGACTTATACAGTTGATTCAAGGGTCCGTACTCTTCTAATGTAGTAACACCCGACATGGACTTCAACTCGATTCGATTTTGGAATCAAGTCCAGGCAGTGTCGGATTTTACTCGAATACGTAACGGGCCTATTGGCACCCGACAGTATTGATCATCAATCCGCTGTGTCCTGATGGCGTAGAAAACTAGGGTCCTGTTTTTCTTACATCATTATTATGATGATCATCATAATGCTGTCAATGTTTTCGTCTCTTGCCCACGCCTTCAAACAAAATCAAGGAAGATGACGCTGGCAAACTGGCAATAATCACTCTCGGATTTTGTTTGAATATTGGTTACGCACCTTTATTCAATCATCGGGGAGAGTGTATAAAGGCAGTTTCGCGGCATCATCGATGGCTATCGCTTACCCCAGTCTTCCGCCAACGAGACCGACATCAGCAAAGGGGATGTTTCATCAACTTAAATCGATTTCGGTCTGAAATTCAATTATTTGATGGATTCTTTTATAGTTTAAATTTATGCTTGTGCGCTGTTTAAATCAAATCAATGTTATGCTTCTTTTCACACTCTGTTATTTTGTAAACGCTATGGTACTCTGAATAATAATCAATATTATTATCTTATTATAATTATCATTATTATTATTATTATTATTATTATTATTATTGTTATTATTATTATTATTAATACTATAGCTTGATTAAACACCCCCAGACTGAAATACCCCGAATCGGCAAGAATCAACCTTTTGGTATCGGGTTGACGCCTTGACTGTGTGACCGAGGGCATTTTCTTGGTTATAATCCTTTTTCTCTTCTTCAATGACTTGAATATATACTTGAATATCAATTTGGCATGCTTGATTTCAATGCATTCAGCAGGTTTTCACATGATCCCGATGATTGATCTCAGGTGGCCAATTTACTGATCATCACCGATCAGGGGGGATATACCATGACGCACATCTCAACACTCTAATGACTTCACACTAAAACTCGGTATTATGCGTTAACTTCCATCAACCAGGCTGGCAGGTGTTTTCGTGTTGAAAATGAAATGAAAACGGATTTGGATAGTGAGATAGATATCTAGAAAGATAGAGTATCAGTTAATTATCAATTTTTGTTATACAGTGCGTCCCAGAAAAAACGAAACCGAGAAGTATCGATGTTTTATCATAACTTAATCACAACCATAATTAATGAATGATACATATTTGGAAAGCTTAGAGTCTCCACTTTCAGTTGATGCTACTCACGTGATGCATATTTCACGCATGAGTGATTAAAAGTAATTTGGCGGGCGGTATCTGAATTTGAAAGAAAAATTCATATTTCTAGAAATTTCATTTTCTGCTTTTGCATATGATACCTCAATTAAGAAAAATGAGCCAGGAATAACAAAGTTCTGTTTGTTTGAAGTAGCCCTTACATTTTCATAATTTTAACAAACGAATTCGTTTTCACTGGGTGCCTGCTGTAGCAAAAAGCAGATTTGACAAAAGACTTAAAGGTAAAGACCATGGTCATGCGATTGCATTGTGAAAGAAACGTTGTGGAGTCGATCAGAAAAGGTCGATCATCTAGCATCTAGCATCTGCAAGGTTCTGGAATCATCAAAATGATAAGAAATTTGGCTCATTCTTCGTAAAGTTACAAGCACTATACACAGAAAGATGTATATGGGACTACCCTATCTCTCTCACCAGACCATGAGAGAAATAAATTTACCAAATATATGAATTAGTAGGCGGTTTCCCGGCAAATTTTTTATCATAATGTATTAGTCAAAACATATTCTTTCACATGATTGGTAATGAGAGCTTCCATTTCATTTTTTGAAATTGGGGCGTTGCCAATACGGGTCTTTACCTTTAACTCCGTTTCGTTGACAATCAGCCATGCATGAAGACTCTCGTCTACGGCTGATTGTCAACGAAACGGAGTTAAGTCTTTTGTTAATTTCGTTTATTGATACGGCAGGCAGCCAGTGAAAAAAATCGAATGTCATGAGCATAATGAGAAAAACAAGTTCTTCTGGAAAGCTAACGTTTTTGTCTTACCTCTCATTTCTTCGCAACTATGTTGCTTTCTACTCGTGTTATCAGCATCTGATATTCCGATAGTCACAGCGTGGAATAGCTATCATTCCTTTCACGTATCGATGTCGCGTGAAAACCCATTTTCATCGATGCCTCATATATAATACAAGTTGTGATGGATATTGATTTCTTCAGAATGTGTTTCGCATTAAAACCTTGCGGTGACGTAGTTTCCAGGCACAAACCCTTTTAGGTATATTCAAGATGCAAAACACGGCCAAAACACAGGGTCGGAAATATTATATGGCTTACATCATGCACGTCATACTTAGTTTCAAAGGAATTCAAAGTGTTCAAAAACATAGGCTGTATTATAATAATTTCATAATATTATTATCCACATCTATTTGAATTACTCCGAATATCCATGATGATGAATGACATTGGACAAATAAATACATTTAATTGAATTGATAAAATTAATATCTCGTTCTCGTCCTCTTCTTTTTCGACCCTCAATTTTTTGTTATTTGATATTTTTGTTCCGAAATGAAATTTGAAAATTAAAACTCATTGATGTAACAATTTTGCAAATGTTTTGAGCCTCTTTGATGCAATTACAAAAGAAATTGAATTACGAAAATCAACGACATGAACATATATGAAATAACATGTAACCCCTCCCTCCTCCTCACTTTCGGAAACCCAGGACGATAAACTAAGAATTAGGTTTACCTGGTCGTAGATATCACGGTTTGGCCTGAAATCTTTCTGCTCACAAGTCATATCCAAAAAGGTTCTTGCTACAAATATTAGATGCGAGCTTTTGGTTAAGAATCTTAGGCCCGATTGAAAAGCAAAATGTATTTCGTATAAACTGTTAAAGGGGAATTAACCTATCCACTATGGAGCATTAACATAAAATCGAGAGTAAACAACGTTTCATTTGATATAAAAAGCATTGCTGTAGGCCAAATAATATCATCTTGCCGCAGGTATACAATAGAGAGACCCTATACTTCGCCATAAATAAGAGGTCGTCTGCTCCCCACAGAAGCTGCCATTTTGTCGAAATTACCTTCAAAACTTCCGGGTTGTGACGTATCGCAAGGAGAGCCGATGTAGAACGCGGCGCGCGCGTCATATGCAATACACGTCAAACATGGTGTACTGCCAAGTTGTTTGGTTGTAATAATTGTTCCTCGAAAACCAAGGGGATATCATTTCATCGGTTTCCAGACAATGAGCTATAGGTAGCAGCTCTGAAGTTGGAGAAATTTCTGGGCAAAAAGTACAAGTACGACAGGAAAAACGATGTGATCTGCATTCTGCAGTAATCATTTACTGTTTACAGCAGGGAAACGTACGTACGCAATAGAGGCTGAATCCATGCGATATGTCACAGAATGGCGACGTTCTGAAAATTCTCAGACGGGCAAAAGACGGAGGATTCTGTAGAAGAGTTACGTCCTCCCTTTCGGCAAACGTATGATTTTTTAATTTGCTTTCAGATAATGTTTTAATTTTAAAGGTCCTAAAAACTGAAATTAACATGTAGTTTGAGGTTAATTCCCCTTTAAATCAGAGTCTGCATATGTAGTCTAGATGTTTACTCCTCTAAGCTTGGACCTAATGCTCTAACAGTGCCTCTTCCGTTCATCTAACTGAAATCGCTCGGGGAATATAGCTTTCCTCGTCTGGTTTGAAACTGTAGAGCCTTCTGGGTAGACCTGATGAAAACTTAAAAGGGGCAGGAATTGCTGCTATGTCGTCTATCTATTGGTTGATCAAGTATTTTCCCCCTCTTTCCCACAGTAAGAAATATGCATTTATTAGTTTTTTATAAGGCGGGGAGATTTCTATCATGGGATGTTTCATTGGAAGCAAGGGAGACAAAGAGAGAGAGAGAGAAGAGAGAGAGAGAAGAGAGAGAGAGAAGAGAGAGAGAGAGAGAGAGAGGAGAGAGAGAAAGAAAAAGAGAAAGAAAGAGAAAGAGAGAGAGAGAGAGAGATGGGGATGGGGATAGGGGATAGGATAAGAAAGGGGGTGCAAAGAAAAAAATAAACTAGGAATATGTCGGGAGATGATGCAAAAAGAGGTGCAGTTGAGGATGTAGTCTGTAAGAAGCATATTTCCTCCTCAACTGACATTGACAGGAGGCAGGGTCATAGAATTTGATCGAAAACAAATGTGAAATCAGAGACGCGTCCCTGGTGAGATAAAGTTAACGAATTTTAAATCGTTTATATGAAAAGTTTACAAATCATAAGGCGGTTAAATCATTTTGATAATTTATTTAGAACAATTATTATCATCATTTTCATCATCATCATGATCAAAGCAGCATTTAACAGTAATTTCCTGATTACATAGATTTAGAAACTGTTTTCGCCACTGCATGAGCACACGGCAAAAGATTTATTGATTCTCGAACATTTTGAATTCCATTTCTTTTCCCGTTTATAAACTACTTTCGGAAGATGTCTAGTTGTCTTCCTCCTGGGAATTTGGTTTGTCGTGAAGGTCACCTTGTCAACATCCATGTGCATCACTATATCAAATACGAAGAAACAAAACCTATATAACCAATATCAAGATTTGGATGCGTGCTGGTAGCTCTGACTTGTAATTTCGATTGTCATCACAGAGTTGGATCTGTGCTTGAAATGCCCATATAAGGAATCATGGACGTGGATGCCGGTCTGATTGCATGGTAATGTCATTTTTAACCATGGCAACAACATTCAGTGAACTATTGCATGTGATAATATAATAGCTTGGAGCTTGGAGATGTAACCGTTTCTATTGATGTAGGATGAGGTAGGCGAGAGGGAGAAGGAACTCATTAAGCTCCTGGATATTATAAGCCACCGTGCAAGTGACATCATGCACATTGGATAAGGGGGTGTTTCACAAAGATCCAAAGTCTATCTTAACTCTAAGTTGCACTTAAAAATTATGGAGAGCCATGTGTAGCCTTAAAATAATATATTCAAAAGCGAAAATTCAAATACGTTAGACTTTTTATAAATTCCACATGAAATCTCCTTGATAGTAGAAAATATGATTGATTTGAATCAACATTTTATGCCTTTTAAAATAACTTTTACAAAATATTTTCATGGATGCTAACGGCTTTCCATAATAAGTTCAACTGAGGATCTTTGTGAAACACCCCCAGGGTAGTGAAAGTTTTCTGTCCCTGAATTGACAGTTTGCTGATCGAGGAGGCACTCCTGGTCGAATAAAGATTAGAGATAAGTTCAAGCACTCTCCCTGGTTCAAGATTAGACTATAGATAAACAAATAATATAGTGACCAACTCCCAGCTATATATAGACAATTAAAGACAGTGACTTTGACTTGTCAACGGACATATCACTACATGTATTTTTACGTACATGGGGTTGTTTGCGTGGCCGTTTTTTTATCTGTATATCTATTGATAGCCTATTTTGATAAACGAATGAAAACGGGCTTACATTTTGTAGCACTCAGGTGAATCTAAAAATACATTAGTTTGATTGATGACAAATGACTGTCTCTTCCTTTTAATGACAGCAAGCGATGATTTGAAACTTTCCATTTGTTTAGACATGCTGTATATCCCACTCTTAATTCCTTCAACACTAGGTCAACAAGCCAAGACTTTCCAAAGAATTAACGTAAGTCAATACAAATAACATTGTGCGTTACCTTTGCAATGTGTAAACGGTACATGATTAGCATGATTTCTATTTAAAACTAAAGACAATACAACCAGGTACAGAAAATTCAGAAATGATCCTAGTTGATCTGTCGAAAGTCGTTGCGATCTTGTTAGAGCTCCACAGCACTGGTGAATGTTATCACGTTTCTCTCCAACTATGTAGTGAGTCCAAGGTTTAAAGGGAGGGGGTTGGGCGGAAGGGGCACAGAAGTCGCCCCCTCCTCTCTATTGTGATCACAGCTCCCTTTTGACAGGCACATCCTCTGTTAGAACTGGCTGGATTCGCCACTGTTTATGTTTCACCGTAATAGAAACAACAAAGTTCAAGGTCCTTATAAAAAGGAGAGGGTTGGGCGGAACGGGCACAGAAGACGCCCTCCCCTCTATTGTCTCTTTTGGCAGACACCCCCCTCTGTTAGAACTGGCTGGATTCGCCACTGTTTATGTTGCACTGTTGTAGAAACAACGAAGTTCAAGCTCCTTGATGAAATGCGAATCTCTTCACAGCAATGGCATCTACCTACCCCGTCCGTAGTGGCATATTTTCGAGGGGCACTTACCCTTTTCTATCCCCTGATCAGTCCGTGTTTAATTTGACTTTCCACCCCCAGTGACAGGTTGGGTATGTCACTAATGGGCAATTACTGCTGTAAGCGGATAGATTTGTTGCACCCACCATGGTTCAGCATTTCACCTTGCACATGGTTAATGACTTGTCTGCTGAATGTCTACTGCCTGTCTGTTTATGCTTCAAGTTCAGAGCTCGGCTATGACACTGTGACCCAAACATGAGTGTTGTGGTAGAAGGAGAAGCAGATAGTTGTTCAAGGTGTAAACTGTAAAACTAGTCGAAACCTTAACGAAGTTTAAGAAGAAGAAAAGCCTGCTGATCAAATCCACTTCTTTGAGGAGGACAATTTCAAAGTGCAACTGGCGTTCTTCTTGAAGTTTTTTTTTTCGGGAGGGGGGGGGGGGGGGGAGGGGGGGGGGGTTTGGGGGTTCTTGCATCTATTTTCTACTCGTCCCCTGGCCTAGGTAAATTCATTCATAGTAATTTGTTTTCCTTTGGGAGGTGGTAGGGGGTTGAGCTCCCGAAAGCCCCTCCTGAATTGTTACTGAAACCCAGAGGATAGAATGGTTGGTGTAGTCTAGATAAGACGAAGGTAGAATATTAAGTTCACAAGAATATGTGCGAATTCATTTAATTGGTTCAACGGATTTCATGTTGACGACATATTCCTCTTTTTTTTTAATTTTAGAAATATGTATTTGTGTCTAATTAAGAGAAAAAGAAAGAAAGATCATCATCATTGATCAACAAGACAACAACAACATCAGCAATTACAACTAATACTACACGTAGGCCTACTACTACTACTACTACTACTACTACAACTACTAATGTTGCTATTACTAATGCTATTTCTTCTGCTGCTGCTTCTACTACTTCTGCTAATGTTATGCTACTACTACTACTACTACTACTACTACTACTACTACTACTACATGTACTACATGTACTATTATTAATACTACTGCTGCTGCTGCTGCTGTGTTTAGCGGAATTTCATCAAGATCGCCATGAATTTAGCTATTTCATGGAACCTTGAACTTTAGATCACGTGACCCGATTCATGTGGAGCAGGACAGGAGTGTTTGATTGATCACCGCATCTTTGTTTCGAATGGAGCCAGGGTTAGAGTGTGTGGCAGCTGAACATCAAGGAGAGGAACGGAAAATAGTAAATGGCTTTGCCTCCGGGCGAAAGAACGCAAAATATTATAGTCTACAACTCTACACTTAAAGGTATAGACCAGTTTTGGTAACGCCCCCCCCCCCCCCCCACCTCTCAAAAAATGAAATGGAAGCTCGTATTACCAATCATGTGAAAGAATATGTTTTGACTATAATACGTGATGATACAAATTTCGGCGGAAAACCGCCTACTAATTGATACATTTGGTAAATTATTATATCTATCCAGACTGGATATATATCGGGTAGTCCCGTATACATATTTATGTGTACAGTGCACGTAACTTTATTAAGACTGGGCCAAATTCCTTATCATTTTGATGATTCCAGAACCTTGCAGTACCCACCAATACTTATATGCTAGATGATCAACCTTTGCTGATCGATTCCACAACGTTTTTTCACAGTGCAATCGCATGACCAGAACTAGTCTATACCTTTAAAGGAATTGAATTGAGACATTCAAGTATGTGAACAATTATTCAGACAGATTAGTAATGATTCATCCAGTGAAAGGAAATCTTCCATCTCTGTGATCACCATTGAATTGTACGTCCTTTTCCTGTCCTTCTCATCGTAGACTACTGTCTACATCTTCTGCTATTCTACTCTTCTTCAGCTGTTCACCTATGTTACCATGACAACGTTCTACATCTATCCTGCTTATACAAAATTAATACATTTTCAACATCTCGTGGGAAGGCCTAGAAGGCTAGAATCCATATCGTTGCTTGCGTAGTACATGGACTGTGTTCAATGCTTCATAATTCATTGGAGCCTTGTGCAATGTTGGACATTTGTGAGGGATTTTTTTTCGAAAACTATTGAAAATGCCAGGTATACATGATTCACACTCATATACTTTGTCTCTGTTCTAAACATGATTGTTTTTAAACTCTCTGTGTAAAAATAGTAAGGCTATAAATGAATGATGTCCATCATTGCAGTCAGCGATACTCTGACGACTTTTTTTTTTTTTTTTTTTATATAATACGCCTTACTGGCGTCACAATCATCAAGACAACTTTTCACCCATTCCCCTCTTCTATACATTCTAAAGAAAAGGTATGGCCATTTTCACTAGCAACCAAACATGCAGTAATGCTTGTTAGTTCTTTTTTCAGACCGCATCTTCAGTTAGTTCTTTTTTCATCTTGCGTTTTTGTTTTAGAGGTTGTTCCATGGAGCTGTAAGAGCTCCATGGTTGTTCTTTATTGTTGCATTTATTGATGGTAAAGAAACTTGATGACCATTAACTGAAGAATGTCCGTCGTAAAACGATGCACCACTATACTGGTGTTTATAAACATGTCAATTCTTCCACAAGCACTGGCCGTAGGGTATCGGGTAGTAATCACAAATGTGTGATGACAGATGTAAGCCTATGCTTTATTATCACCAAGGAGTTACTGGTCATACTCCTTGGTTCAAGACAAGGGTCTCTCAACGCAAGAAGATCCCCGCAAGGCTTTCTTTAAAAATATTGAAACGATTGCTGATTAGTCTATTTGCTGAATTCTCTATCATTTTAGATTGAAGTAGCAAATTCTAATCTAACTTCAACATGAGGTTGCAAGTAACACTTGGAAATGTCCATCTTATTCCTCTTTCCTTCTTAAGTGAATGCAGTCAAATAGATTTACATTTCTTTGAAGGGTCACTTGTAGGGATTTCATCTAACGTACATTGTAATCACTTTCTAAAGAGGCGGAAAGAGAGGCCTGTCGAAATTTTGGACAACCCATCTTCATCTTGTCGCTCTCCGTTGCTTACGAAGGGGGAAGTGTCTGTGACATGAAAAGAGATCTCAGAACCTTTCCGCGAAAAGGCGCGAATCACGACTTTTATATCCCTCTTGTTGCATCAAAGTTCATCCCCTGTTTAATAATTCCATATTTTAGCACTATTTCAGTATTTTGTACCATATCGTCTGACAGCCAGCCAAAGGTCAGATGGAGAGAAACAGATTTCTTGTCAGCTCGGGCAAGACCTCCCTCCATCACCCTGTCATTGTGGCTATCTAATCTCATTCGTTATATATTTTTATTTCGTCCCATACTCTCTTCGGATATTTCTCCCGGAAGTGTTTCCAGATACAAGACATGGATGGTTCTACTGTGATTTGGAGGTGCGAAGGGGGATTGGATGCACCCCTGGACCCTTCTATTTGGATGTTTAAAATTGGACTGCCATTTAAGAAAAAGAACATGAAAAACACTGCTAAAATGGATCTATTTATGATTTTAAAAAATGTCGGCGGCCATCTTGAAAAATAGCCCAACTGTCTGGGAAAATGTACCGAGCGGCCATTTTGAGCGGCCATATTGAAGAAAAGAAAAAGAAAAAAAATGACCTCCTCCTTCCTATTTTTCGAAAAAAAAACAGGGCGCTAGACATGTTTTTTTGATTGTTTGGCCTTATAAGCTGCTAGTAAGCCATGATTGTTTCCTATCAGCACGTTATGAGTTGAATTTACATATTGGGAGGGGGTGCTCCCCTATATGAGACACAATTGAAGTTGGAAGGGCAATGACTGAGCTGCCCCTCCCGCCCATAAATAGTGAGCCATGTTAGCTTTCCTATCTCTATATACGTTGAGAGATGAAGTTAACTTCACCGGGGAAGGGGTGCTCCTTTATCGTCGAAGTAATCTGCATCTGGAAGGAAGATGTCTGATTTACCCCCTCCCCCACGTCATTAGAAAACCCTTTCATCTGCCATTGATAAGCCACACACGGTTGCCTATCAGCAAATGTCTAGTGTACACTAATTCCAATCTCAATGCTTTCTGTCTCCATGCATGTTCCATGAGCATATGTTTGTTTTGCTAATCAGCTAATGATGTAAACTACCAGGAGACGAAGATTTCGTAGAGTCGACAAGGCGATTGCTTTAGACGGGAATCACAGCTGATTTAGCTTCAGGCCTCGCCCTCTGTCCTTATTAAAATTAAAAATCGATGCGAAAGCAAAAGGGAGACTTCATACTGTCTTTCCCATCTTCTTGGTAATTTTCCGTCTTGGCACAAATAAACAAGGCTGTCTCCATTTTGGCCTCTCAGACACGTGGACTTGTCTTTAAAGGCATCGTTTAACCATGTTAAATCTGAGATGCATGGCCCTACGTGTTATCAGTGTCTGTGATATGGTGTAATATTGAAGCCCTACAAAAATTGGGCTTCAAAATGATCATGAAGTGCCTCCAAAAAGTAAAAGGCTTTGAATGACCGGTTTCACCATACTCATTTCCCCCAATATGAGAACCGTTAGGAAAACGAATATTTTGAAATTCGATTTCCAATCATAAATATCTTGATAATCAGACAGGCGATCGGCTTGTAAAATTCATGGGGTTCCTGACTGACCTAAAAGTTTATAATTATCATTGCAGCATGATCTAAATTCAGGGTTATGTTTCAGAATCTGAGACAAAGTTACCCAATCCCTTTAAATTGAATTTCAGACCTTACTTCTCAGAGCTCTAACCTAATTGCTCATATTTTGCCAAACAAGGATGCATTGTTTTATCAGGACAATTAATTTAAGGTACATTCTCTGCAAAATACACTAAATCATAACATTCTCTAAACAACAAAACATTACGTTGATTGATTGATATTTCCCTTGAATTGAAAGTAAACATGAAGCACTTTGCATGTCAATAGTATGATTGTAAATCATTGTATACAATGATAGTTGATAGTGCATGTTATTATTATTATTTAATAGAGAAGTGAGTACCAATTTCTGAGATATACAAGGGGTGCAATGGGGTTAGATGCTGAGAACCCACATGAACATTTCCTTTACAGAAGGATGTTATGGGGCTCTACCGGGGGTCTATGGAGCACTTAACTACGAATTCTGATATTATCTGGGTCGTCTTTGGTGATTCAACTATTTTGATCTCTCGAAATGGAAATAGAAAGAGAGAGATAGAGGGAGAGAGAAAGAGAAAGAGAGAGAGAGGAGGGTGAAAGTGTGCGTGTGTGTGTGCGTGTGGGAGAGAGAGAAGAGAAGAGGCATACCAAAGAGAAAGGAGAAATAAGTGTGAGAGATATATGGAGAACATGAGAAAGAAAGACAGAAAGGGAGAGGAAGGAGAGGGAGAGAGAGAGAGAGAGAGAATGAGGAAGGGGGGGGGGGGCACACGTTAACAATATTTGGAAGTAGAGTGAGTAGATCATGAAGATGTCGATCTCCCATGTCATGCAGAGAATGAATTACCGCAAAGACGCCACCGTTAGTGCCAATATGGGTTAAGCTTATGATCCTCGGTATTAGAACATTTATTTTGTTTGCATTTTGTGATAGCTAAACAAATGTTGTCGCAGACACGCAAGCAGAACCGAAAGTCGACCCTCTGTTCAAATGATGGTTGGAGGCTGAGAGAGAGAGAGAGAGAGAGAGAGAGAGAGTAAGAAAGAGATGAAAAGGGGGGGGGGGGTGATGGGGTTCAATTTCTTCTAAAAGTCTACATCAGGAGTGTTGTCAAACATGATAAGACTAGGCAACATTTTCAGAAGTTTGCATTTGTCATGAGTTCACCGAGTGTACTTTTCATGTAAAGTATTACCATTGCGATTTTTGTTTGGACTAAGCCTTACTCTCTGAGAGAGAGAGAGAGAGAGAGATAAAGTGTGTGTGTGTGTGTGTTAGAGAGAGAGAGAGAGAGAAAGTGAGAGAAGGGGTGAAGAATATTTTTTGAGAGACACGTTATAGAAGGAAAAAAACAGAATAAGAAAGATAATGTAGGAAGGAAACAGAGCGAGAGAAGAGGAGGACATAGAAATTGTCCCGATATAAGAGTGAAAGAGAAAGAGAGAGGAGAGAGAGAGAGGGGGAGGGGGGGGGGGGGGGGGGGGGCGAGGGAGATACTAAATCGTCGGGGTTCCATGGAAAGAAGAAGAAGAAGAGAGAGAGAGAGAGAGATATAGAGAGAGAGAGAGAGAGGGAGAGAGAGAAAGGATGTAAATGGATGAGAGAGAGAGAGAGAAAGGTAGATTAAAGGGAGTAATGTAATGATAAACGGTGAGTCACCCATCGTCTATACGCATTGAGCATGATAAGAGAGTTATCTTTGGTTGGTCTACGACATACAGATATCGATTCGAGAATACCTAATTGCGTGTACAGTCTTCTTTGAAATATTATGTCTGTGAAGAGTTGAGCTGCGAATAGATAAGCTTCCAAATGAATGAAATCATCCCTACGCGGCCTCCTAAATATTTCTCTTGCGTTGTATAAGCCGATCGAAAGCTATGAATGATATTTCGCAACAGCTTTATCTGGTTCGCCTGGTAAAAGTAAGAAGAAATAAATTATATGTATACAAAAATTGAAGGGTGAGGGCAAAGAAATGTGAAAGTCGGTTCACCATCATATCCCTTGTTGAGTATCATCTCGGATAGCATCTTATCTCACATTCTGAAGATGACGACAGCACTCTTGCGTATCGTGTGGCGATATATTACGGAGGAGGTCTTGGGAGTCACAGAATCAAGCATGACTGAATTACAGGGCCGTTGAGAAAACGGGAGGACCTACCCGAGGGATGGAAAGACGCCGTGAAGATGTTGCCAAGGGTTGAAATTTCGCTGCAATTTTGCTGGAATTGGCAGAGCATGCATGTGGCGTGCATATTATATGTTAAATCAACAGGGTGTAATTAGGGCCATGAACCACAAGCCCGACCCTATAAACATCGACGCAGCAGCCCACAATACGTACTGCTACAAAAGTGTTCTCGTCCCGAAATTGATTGCGCGCGAGCTTCGCGAGCAAGCAAGCTGCCTCAAAGTATATTTATTCACAAGACTCTCAACGATTCACGAAAGCACCATTTCATTTCGTAGGCGGCAACTGGCGGCAGAGTCTCATATTTTGTCATCTTCATTCCAGCGATTAGTAGTGCATGTTCTATTTGACCATTTTCAGAAGCAAACGCGATGACAACTCAAAAGGATATTATGCAAATCTTTTGAAGGTAGGTTTTGAATAATTTTTATTTCACACAACGGTTTGAGCTCCGAGCTCCAATACCAATATGTACATGCATAATTTTTTTTAGAATTATGATGTACATTTTACTAGAGTACTAAAGCTACAGCATGAACAATTATTTTTTCTTCTTTTTCTCAATTTTGCCAGCTATGCGTTCGAGATCTTAACTTTGCTCAACTTGATCTCTTTACTTTAAAATACGTTCGTATAATGATTGATTAATCTGTTAAAAGCAAGCGATAATTGAAATAGCTTATGAGGCAAACTAATTTTCCATTTATTTGAAGTCGGATATTTCTGTTTCCATAGTCTTTCGTGGCAGCTGCAACCCTGCTGTGCCGGGAGACCTCGACAGATGTGGTATAAAGCGTCTCCTGTTTGCATCAATTCCATTTGAGAGAAATACAGTTATATGCCAAGGTTGTGACCTACCTTAGTAGTTTTACATGTGTTCCAGTTGAAGTCCTAGACATTTTCAACATCTCTTTGTAAATCGATTGGAACGGTATAGCGCGTCATAATTCACGATGAAGTCTTGTCGGAGAATGCAGCATAAGCATGCAATGTAATGCAAAGACATCTTTCGTCTGCGGTGTTTGAAGGAAAAAAAAAAATCACAATTTGTGGAGGATTGAAATCAACTTGTGCTATTACATTTCTTTCTTTCATTGTTTCATGTTGTAAACATAATAATTATTATAGTTCTCTGCCTCTCTGGATCATCGTCTTTCCTCCAATGGCATTAGGGACTTTTAGATTTACACGACGAGAGCATGGACTGCCCCTTTTAAGGCAATGTGACCGTCCTTTTAAGGCACTGCAGTGACGTCAAATTGCCTTAAAAATGATCGTTTAACAATGTTAAATCTGAGATACACGGCCCTACATGTTACCAGTGTCAGTGATATGGTGTAATATTGAAGCCCTTAAAAAATCGCGCTTCAAAATGCTCAGTGGCTGCCGGGGCTCACGATCAATTGGGCAAAAAGAATTTCCGTTTCGGTTTAATAAAATTTGGAGTGGACTATTAGGCTATTATTATTATTATTATTATTATTAAGAAGTGCCTCAATAAAGTAAAAATCTTTGAGTGACCGTTTTGCCATACTCGTTTTTCCCCGTAGACTGTAGTGTTATGAAAACCGTTCGGGCTAACGGTTTTCAAAATTTGTAATTCCAACCATTAATATCTTGATAATCAGACAGGCGATCGGCTTGTAAAAGTCATGGAGTTCCTGACTGACCTAAAGGTTTATAATTATCATTGCAGCATGAGCTAAATCAAGGATTATTTCTTAAGGATCTAAGACAAAGTTACCGGATCCCTTTAAAAGGGCAGTCCACGTTCTCGTCGTGCAGAATCTAAAAATCCCTATTGTCGATTGACCCACATCGAAGAGAATTTAATTGAAATGAATAATGATCGTAATCACTAATACCATTCTGGCATCTACATGTTTCACCGTGTTTATCCGGACTGATCAAATCACCGTTTTACCTGACTGCTAATGAAGCATGCATTACTGTATGTTTTTAAGTAAGCAGCAAGGGGATCGAGG
>JAVYIG010015576.1:0-35276 GCA_035222895.1 Strongylocentrotus droebachiensis | reverse complement strand
TAGATACTTTTTTTCAAATCCTGTAGGTAGGATCAGGGTACAGAATGGCACTTAACACGGCTCTTGTGAAACAGTGCAGCAAAACAAACCGCCGAAAACATAAATCATAAAAAGTTTAGTATGAAATGAAAGATAACAATGTCATTCTTCTCATCCAATAGAAATCATGAAACAAAAATCTAATCAGCCCATCAAAAGATCACATTTACGTAGGCTATCCAAATTGGTCTCCAATAGTGCATAACAGTCCCATGGCAGAAACCTTCTTGGCGAAAGCACACACATTGTAACATACCTAGTTCAACAGGTACAAAAACAAAGTCAAAAGAGAAAAACAAAAATAAATAAGGAGGGGGTTGCTGGTGGGCTTGCCATAGACATAGACAGAAATAATTGTCTGGAATGGGTAATTCTTTAATAAAATTGTCATTTGTCAACCTTCCGATTGACTTTTGAGGCGTTAAGTGGAGCCAGTCAGTGAAATTCAATGGTACTTTTTCGTTGAATCAAAAGGCAAAGGGGAACTATTAATTGTTGTGAATGTTTGAATGACACAACCCCCCAATTAACCCTTTTACTTCTAGGAAAGAGTGATCAAGTACTGCTTGAAGAAATCTCTGTTCTCACCCTCCAACATGGGAAGATGACAACAGGAAGAAGATCTAGCCCAGTTAAGCAGGTACGATGCACTAAATTAACCCTTTGGATCATTAATCCATAGCACTATTAGCAGCTCGTACTAATATTAGTTTTATAAAGGTCTCAATGAATCAGCTTTTACTCAAATCAGCAACAATTATTTATTGACGACAGGAAGAAGATCTAGCCCAATTAAATAGGGATAATGCAGTAAATTTACGCGTTGGATCTTCACCCGTAGTAGGCCTAGTACTATTGTTGAGGCTTTTAAACTAAGGCAGGCTTTACTACTTCAGCTAGAAGGGATTAGACCACCCATCGAGCCAGCGAGGTCACTGTGACAGGTGGCTATCTCATTAACTCAGCTCTCATTTAACATAAGAAAAAGAGGATCATGGGGGACCAACAGGCACCAATTTGGGAAGTTTTCTATATAGAGGGAGCAAGTAGCTACAAGTAGGACAGTGTGCCTTTAAAGGTCTCAATTAATACATTTTTCATCCTCAAATTGGCAAAAATTATTTGTGTCTTCCAATTTTAATTGCTTTGAAAATTTAAGATTTATATTATTATAAAACAAAATGAATGAAGGTTACTGAAAATAAAATACACTAGAAATTGCCAATTTGCATGCAAAGATAATGATTAAAAATTTCACAATGAACATTTTTCTATTGAAATGCTCTGAGTGGCACAAAGTTCCGCAACAGAATCAGGCTCAATATTTCAGTGAGTTTATGTACAGAACAGGATATGGAATACAGAGATATGGGGAAGAATTGTTCTAAATTTATTTTATTTTTTGCTTTGCAGCTACAATGTGTTGGAGGTTCAGCAGCCCAAGCATTTACACCTCAAGTAGTACAGTGTTACAACCGAGGCTCAGATGGGTATGACGTTCAGGTAATCGTCTGTTTGTTTTTTGTTTTACCCGACTGCTAAGAAAGCATGTACATGCTTGTAAGTAAGCAACCAAGGGACCAACAGCTTTTTAAAAGTCCTCTGTGAGGGACTTGGTAATGAGGATTAATGCCTTACCTAAGGGCACGAGCGCATCGACCTGGTTTCCAACCCAGGACCTCCCGATTAAGATACCACTGTGCAGCAAGATCATGCTACCATGGTAGTCTGCAAGCACAGACCCTTGTCGGTCGTACTGTGAAACAGAGTGTCCGAATGTTAAGACTATCTAGATAAGATTACATGGTCTACTGCACCTTATAGACTCTGTACTTTAAAGTAAGTGGGTTATCAGTGATTCGCTGACACCAGACGTGGTGGAAATACCATTAATGGGTGTACAAATCTGCACACAGCAAACCTGTATGCCAATCAAGAAGCACCTGTTAGTCTCATGGTGATGCAAATGTTGGATGTTACCGTACGGGGAAGAGACACATACATGCCAACTGTTCAGATTAAAGAGGAACATTCCTCTTTTTGTGAGAAGATAATTATCATTTTAATGCAGGTATTCCTCTTCCTGTACAAATTTGTCTGTAGTATTGAATAGGAGAGTTAGGATTGTTCCTCTTTTTTTTTTAAATAGCATAATTTGTACAGATTTCTGATTTTCAAATGTTGACATGTATGGAGACAGAGCATTTAATACATAAAGCCTGTTGATCATACAACTGAAGGCTAATCCTGATGATTGACAACACCCGTTATAGGGTAAGCACTGGAATGGTGACAAATTCCTCCTGAGAGCCCGCTTCTACATAATTTTAAATGCACAAGACAAGATTAAGCTCTGCTCAATACTCCTAAAGTGTCAAATTAGGGTCTGTGCCTGCAGACTTCTTTTAAGCCAGCTTCACAAAATAAAGTGGGATGAATTGAAAAGACGGGTTGGCAGTTTGGGAACGCATAGTGCATGATTTGTGAAAATCATGATTTTATCACATACATGTAGATGTACTTGAACTACATTGTTAGGATTTAGAGCTGATAAATACCATACATGTAGTTGCAACCTTGCTCATTTTGGAACGATACTACATGTTTTGGAGGCCTTCAGGCTAATGTTATGAGCCCAAAATACCTCTCCTGATGGTATATTTAGTGTAAAAACTAAAAAGTATGTAAATATAGACCATAATCCTAATGTTGCTGTGAGAAATTGTTTTTTTTCTTCTTCAAGACGTTAATCTACATTTGCCACTCTCCACCCAGGTGTTAAATGGGTTCCCGGTAAGATGCGAAGGTTAATGTGGTTGGATAAGCAAGTGTGCGCTTGTAACATAGCGACTGGCTGGAATGCTCCCCAGGGAGTGGAGAATGTGCATTCATTGTGTGCAGGTAAGCCTGAATACAATGACCGGGGTAGATCTGTAAAGCACTTTATAGACACGTTCGTTGTTGTATCAATGTATATAAAAGCGGAATATTATTATTATTATTTAGGGTGGCAGGTCTGAATAACATATTATATTGTACTACCTTGATTTCATTTAATTGGCTTTAATTTAAAGAAATAAATCAAAATCTATCCTTTTTTTTGCTTCTTATTTTGTTTTCCAGTGGGAATGCAAGAGTGACATGGACAATGCGTATCGCTTTGGTAAGATAGAGGTTATCTGTGAGGGATACTCCTCGCCTGACGATGACTACATTCTCAGGGGATCGTGTGGGGTAAGTTGTGAACGATCAGATGCAAATTGGCAACTCTTTGACGGGTCTTTTGAGCAGTTATATGACATGTGCTCCTGCGACGATTGAGCTGTTTGAATTTCCTACACTAACCAAAGACTAAGGGTGCGTTTAATCGACAATTTTTCACCCTAGAATCACGGTTTCTAAAGACGTTTAGTTTAAAACGCAATTCGTTCAAGCGATTTTTTCGTCGGTCGTAAAAATAAACGTGTTTGAAAACACAAACATAAAACGCTGAAAAAAGATGCGTTTTGTATCATGATTCTGCAGAATCACGGTCGCTAAAATTTGATTGAACGGACGGAGTTCTCAATCATGATTGTATGACGGAGCCTGTTCCGGTTTGGGCAAAAACGGCGCGCCTGCTTCTATCACTTTCTCTTTTGTTATTCTTTGTTTCTTCCGTCTATTCTTATGTTAATCTTTATTTTTTTCATTCTATCAGCTTTGTTATGTAAATTCTTTGTTTTAAGCATTCTATCACTTTTTCTTTCTGCCTTTCCTTATGTCATTCTTTGTTTCTTCCTTCCATCAATTTCTCATTCTTTGTTTTATTATTGCGATCTATGCTCAAAACAGCAGTCGACAGTCGGCCGTAAACAATTCCAAAAAGCGCGCACCGAAGTTGACCTATACTTCCTGGGTCAAACTGCGAGTGTGATGCGCGGTGGCGTGGCTCGAAATGAGCTAGAATCAGCGTTGATGAAAAATCGCTTGAACGCTAACCGCAGTGACCTTGTTTTTTGTAACGGCGTTTTGATTTGTGATTCATGTTTGTGATTCTAGCTTCGAAAATTTGATTGAACGCACCCTTAAAGACACTCAGTAGTTGGCTCTCATGGGGAATTCAAGACCCTTCGGGTGTTAACCCAATAACAGGTGTTGTCGATCACCAGGATTAGCCTTCAGTTTTATGACCATTCAACCTTATGTAATGCTTTGCTTTTCCTCACCCGATCCAAAGCGGGATCCAAAGCTAGACTCTCCGAGAGAATAGATAAGGGGGTAATTCTTGACTGGCCAACGGGTTTGCTGTGTGCAGATTTGTACTCCCATTAATGGTTTTCCCACCAAGTCTGTTGTCAACGAATTATGACCTTCTGCACATGGAAACTGACGCGTGACTCCCTTTAAAGTGGCATGAGGAGACTACATCCTTTTCCGTGGTCTGACTCTGGCCTATATTTATTGGGTCGCAACTCATGGAAAGTTACCCCAAAAACCATGAGTACTTTAATGTCTTTATTTCTGGTTTGTGAGTTCAAATGTTAAGGGTCACAGGATCATTGGATCAATGAACAGAACATGTACATAAGGCAGAGTCAAATTTGAATCTTAGTCTCATTCATTAACAAAAATAAAACCTGGCTCAAGTACAATATACAAAAATGTACTGTATTTTAGGAAAAGAGAAACTGACATAATATTTGGGTGTTAAAAATGTTGAGGTCAAAGGTCATCAGATCATAAACACGTCCGTGCATGTTCACTGTTTTAATCCTGCAGTTGGAGTTCACACTTGAATACACCAAGGAGGGTATGCAACAAAAGAACAGTGGAGGGAACGCTCACAGTTACTATGGCAACGACGATGGGTCATACGATAACACCTACAACCACAGGTGAGAACTAGTCTGCAGACATAGGCTCTAAAGACCATTTTTGTAATGCAATGAAATTTAATGCATAATTCTTTGTTAAAGGTACCCTGTCCTATTTGCAGACCTGTCAACAAAAATGAAAAGGTTAAATTCCAACGGCATTTGAAAGACAATACTTACATGTATTTAGAACTGCAATGCAAAATTAGAAACAAAAAAATGTTTAATATCCTAAGAAAAAGAAAAAGAATAAACTTTGCGTTGTTACGTTTGTACTTATATTTGTTCAATTCTCTCTCATTATTTCTTGTGATCTCTAATATATAAAAATACGTCTCTCAAAAAAATATTTACATAAATACTGAGAGAGTGATAGAGAGCTTGTTGTATCGTGTTTAAATAAAACAAATGGAAGCATAACAAAGATACCAGGTTTCAAGCAAAAGCCCAAATTCAGGCACTGGTAAAAAAGTTCAGGTCATAGATTCAGCCTTTTTTAGGTACAAAATAACTCATTCTATGTGATTTTCAGGCCTTCTGATTGATTCTAAATGGCATCTCTGGAATAAATAAAAAACAAATAAATTGTAGTACCCATTATATTAACTTGTCTTTAATCAAAACCTTTCTCTCTCTCTACTACCCTTTTTCTTCATTTTGCAGTCAGCAGAAATCGAGCAAGGTGGATTGGCTTTTTCTTGCTATTGTTGGGGTCTTGATGTACGTCATTTATAGAACATGCATAGCCAGTACACCCACAGAATATCCTTTACACTCACTCTCAATGTTTGTATTTTTACATCCGTAGCTTGTCTTGACTATTATACATTAGGCTTGCGGTTGCACCATGTGAGAGAGGGGGGGAGGATTGGGGAGTCCTGAAAAGGACTCCCAGTAATCTTTCTTTCTTGAGTGTGTGCAGTCCTGAAAAGGACTGTTGGTAGTCTTGAAAAAGACAGTTGGTTATCTTTCTTAAGCTTATAGTTCTAAATCCCCTCCTTCACATGGTGCAAATTAACGCAAGCCTACTGTATATCTACATCACCATGCAAGGCGATACTTATAATCAGTGTCAAACAACTATTAGTTCTACATGTGCTTCTATTACAAATTATACTACTACTTGCACTACTAATACTGCTGCTCCTGCTCCTGCTACTACTACTACTAATACGATTACTACTGTAAGTACTACATGTAGTAATAGATCTACTTCTACCAGCTCTCATATTAATGAGGATGATGATGATGATCATCATAACAATAGTAATAATACTAATGTTAATAGTTACTACTCCTACCTGTACAAATGATGATAATTATGCTTTATAGCCTGCTGAATATTGAGCCAAGGAAGTCAGAGAACTTGTGAAAAGCCTCTCGTTGGTATAATTCATGTTATGGAAGAATTGTTAAGACCCCTTAACCGACTCTTACATCAGGAACAGCAGGGACTGACGATGGCTACCCTCGCCCAGGAGGTACAGGCTTTGGCCCAGGGGGTGGTGGTGGTGGTGGTGGTGCACCCCCTCCCCCAGGCTTCAGGGATGATGGATACTCAGGAGCCAGCTGTGGTGGAAGTCAGGGGTACTCTTCAGGAGCCACCAGGGGTGCAGGAACCGGTGCAGGGGGTCTCGGAGGGGGTCTAGGCGGGGGCGGATTCTGGACAGGTGCGGCCGCCGGGGGACTTTTGGGCTATCTCTTCGGTGGTAACAGAAAGTAAGTTTATTCATTTCGCATTGCTAGAATATTGGAATGGAATGCAATAAATATATAATATATATGTGCCAGTAACTAAGCTTTGGGATACTAAAAGGAGGAAGTCCTCACTGATATTAAGTTGGTTTTAATAGGGGCTAAAACAGTGTAGGAACAAATCTCAGAATATGCATTTCTTTTATATAGTTTCCAAACGGGAGTAGCAAATCGGTCGATTGTAGTCAAGAAACATTGTTATGCCTCCGCCACCGAAGGTGGTGCCGGAGGCATCATGTTTTCGGGTTGTCCGTCCGTACGTCCGTACGAGTTTGCGATGGTATGCTTGTGTGTTTAGTTTTACGTATGAGATATCCTTGTGTGTCACTTTAGACTTGTGTGTCTAGCCACACAAGAAAACTATCATATTCAGTGTCTAAGATGTCTGACATGTCATTTCTAATCAACTAAGATTTAGTCACACAAGAAAAGTTTCTCCCCAAAAAAGACCAAAAATAAATGTCCAAATTTTAGAGAGGGGTTGTGTCCAAGTAGCCAAACGGAATAGTGCCATCTACAGTTGACATCCAGGTAGCTAGGTACTATGCGCATCTGCAGTACTTGTGTGTGTGTGTGTGTGACTTGTTAGTGTGTAGTATTTGTAAGCAAAGTAGTAGGCAGTGTATGGCTGCGTGTGTGTGTGTGTGTCATGGGTGGATGGTTTTGTGTGTGCAGTGTACATAATACATGTAATGTTTTTTTATGCCACACAAGCCTTAATTTTCTTGAATTGGACAGGGGTAGACAATAATGTCGTTCTGCCACACTAGCCTTAATTTGCATGACTTGGACAGAGGTATATAATACATGTAATGTCTTTCTGCCACACAAGCCCTAATTTTCTTGACTTGGACAGGGGAAGATAATAATGTCTTTCTGACACACAAGCCTTAATTTTCTTGACTTGGACTGGGGTAGATAATAATGTCTTTCTGCCACAAAAGCCTCTATTTTCTTGACTTGGACAGGGGTAGACAATAATGTCTTTCTGCCACACAAGCCTTAATTTTCATGACTTGGACTGGGGTAGATAATAATGTGTTTCAGCCACACAAGCCCTAATTTTCTTGACTTGGACAGGGGTAGACAATAATGTGTTTCTGCCACACAAGCCTTAATTTTCTTGACTTGGACAGGGGTAGACAATAATGTCGTTCTGCCACACAAACCTTAATTTTCATGACTTGGACAGAGGTATATAATGCATGTAATGTCTTTCTGCCACACAAGCCCTAATTTTCTTGACTTGGACAGGGGAAGATAATAATGTCTTTCTGACACACAAGCCTTAATTTTCTTGACTTGGACTGGAGTAGTTAATAATGTCTTTCTGCCACACAAGCCTTAATTTTCATGACTTGGACAGAGGTATATAATACATGTAATGTCTTTCTGCCACACAAGCCCATTATTTTCTTGACTTGGACTGGGGTAGATAATAATGCTTTTCTGCCACACAAGCCCTAATTTTCTTGACTTGGACAGTGGTTCAGGTATATAATCGAGTAATGTTTCTATGCCACACAAGCCTTAATTTTCTTGACTTGGACTGGGGTAGACAATAATGTCTTTCTGACACACAAGCCTTAATTTTCTTGACTTGGACTGGAGTAGTTAATAATGTCTTTCTGCCATACAAGCCTTAATTTTCATGACTTGAACAGAGGTATATAATACATGTAATGTTTTTTTTTATGCCACACAAGCCCTAATTTTCTGGACTTGGACAGGGGTAGACAATAATGTCTTTCTGCCACACAAGCCTTAATTTTCTTGACTTGGACAGGGGTAGATAATAATGTCTTTCTGTCACACAAGCCTTAATTTTCTTGACTTGGACAGGGGTAGACAATAATGTCTTTCTGCCACACAAGCCCTAATTTTCTTGACTTGGACAGGGGTAGACAATAATGTCTTTCTGCCACACAAGCCTTAATTTTCATGACTTGGACAGAGGTATATAATACATGTAATGTCTTTCTGCCACACAAGCCCATTATTTTCTTGACTTGGACTGGGGTAGATAATAATGCCTTTCTGCCACACAAGCCCTAATTTTCTTGACTTGGACAGTGGTTCAGGTATATAATCGAGTAATGTTTTTATGCCACACAAGCCTTAAATTTCTTGACTTAGACTGGGGTAGACAATAATGTTTTTCTGCCACACAAGCCTTAATTTTCTGGACTTGGACAGGGGTAGACAATAATGTCTTTCTGTCACATAAGCCTTAATTTTCTTGACTTGGACTGGAGTAGATAATAATGTCTTTCTGCCACACAAGCCTTAATTTTCATGACTTGGACAGAGGTATATAATACAAAGTCATGTAATGTCTTTCTGCCACACAAGCCCATTATTTTCTTGTCTTGGACTGGGGTAGATAATAATGCCTTTCTGCCACACAAGCCCTAATTTTCTTGAATTGGACAGTGGTTCAGGTATATAATCGAGTAATGTTTTTATGCCACACAAGCCTTAATTTTCTTGACTTGGACTGGGGTAGACAATAATGTTTTTCTGCCACACAAGCCCTAATTTTCTTGACTTGGACTGGGGTAGATGACAATATCTTTCTGACACACAAGCCTTAATTTTCATGACTTGGACAGAGGTATATAATACATGTAAATTTTTTTTTATGACACACAAGCCCTAATTTTCTGGACTTGGACAGGGGTAGATAATAATGTCTTTCTGTCACACAAGCCTTAATTTTCTTGACTTGGACTGAAGTAGATAATAATGTCTTTTTGCCACACAAGCCTTAATTTTCATGACTTGGACAGAGGTATATAATACATGTAATTTCTTTCTGCCACACAAGCCCATTATTTTCTTGACTTGGACTGGGGTAGACAATAATGTCTTTCTGCCACACAAGCCCTAATTTTCTTGACTTGGACAGGGGTAGATAATAATGTCTTTCTGCCACACAAGCCTTAATTTTCATGACTTGGACAGGGGTAGACAATAATGTCTTTCTGCCACACAAGCCTTAATTTTCTTGACTTGGACTGGGGTAGATGACAATATCTTTCTGACACACAAGCCTTAATTTTCATGACTTGGACAGAGGTATATAATACATGTAATGTTTTTTTTATGCCACACAAGCCCTAATTTTCTTGACTTGGACAGGGGTAGACAATAATGTCTTTCTGCCACACAAGCCTTAATTTTCTTGACTTGGACTGGAGTAGTTAATAATGTCTTTCTGCCACACAAGCCTTAATTTTCATGACTTGGACAGAGGTATATAATACATGTAATGTCTTTCTGCCACACAAGCCCATTATTTTCTTGACTTGGACTGGGGTAGATAATAATGCTTTTCTGCCACACAAGCCCTAATTTTCTTGACTTGGACAGTGGTTCAGGTATATAATCGAGTAATGTTTCTATGCCACACAAGCCTTAATTTTCTTGACTTGGACTGGGGTAGACAATAATGTCTTTCTGACACACAAGCCTTAATTTTCTTGACTTGGACTGGAGTAGTTAATAATGTCTTTCTGCCATACAAGCCTTAATTTTCATGACTTGAACAGAGGTATATAATACATGTAATGTTTTTTTTATGCCACACAAGCCCTAATTTTCTGGACTTGGACAGGGGTAGACAATAATGTCTTTCTGCCACACAAGCCTTAATTTTCTTGACTTGGACAGGGGTAGATAATAATGTCTTTCTGTCACACAAGCCTTAATTTTCTTGACTTGGACAGGGGTAGACAATAATGTCTTTCTGCCACACAAGCCCTAATTTTCTTGACTTGGACAGGGGTAGACAATAATGTCTTTCTGCCACACAAGCCTTAATTTTCATGACTTGGACAGAGGTATATAATACATGTAATGTCTTTCTGCCACACAAGCCCATTATTTTCTTGACTTGGACTGGGGTAGATAATAATGCCTTTCTGCCACACAAGCCCTAATTTTCTTGACTTGGACAGTGGTTCAGGTATATAATCGAGTAATGTTTTTATGCCACACAAGCCTTAAATTTCTTGACTTAGACTGGGGTAGACAATAATGTTTTTCTGCCACACAAGCCTTAATTTTCTGGACTTGGACAGGGGTAGACAATAATGTCTTTCTGTCACATAAGCCTTAATTTTCTTGACTTGGACTGGAGTAGATAATAATGTCTTTCTGCCACACAAGCCTTAATTTTCATGACTTGGACAGAGGTATATAATACAAAGTCATGTAATGTCTTTCTGCCACACAAGCCCATTATTTTCTTGTCTTGGACTGGGGTAGATAATAATGCCTTTCTGCCACACAAGCCCTAATTTTCTTGAATTGGACAGTGGTTCAGGTATATAATCGAGTAATGTTTTTATGCCACACAAGCATTAATTTTCTTGACTTGGACTGGGGTAGACAATAATGTTTTTCTGCCACACAAGCCCTAATTTTCTTGACTTGGACTGGGGTAGATGACAATATCTTTCTGACACACAAGCCTTAATTTTCATGACTTGGACAGAGGTATATAATACATGTAAAAAAAATTTTATGACACACAAGCCCTAATTTTCTGGACTTGGACAGGGGTAGATAATAATGTCTTTCTGTCACACAAGCCTTAATTTTCTTGACTTGGACTGAAGTAGATAATAATGTCTTTTTGCCACACAAGCCTTAATTTTCATGACTTGGACAGAGGTATATAATACATGTAATTTCTTTCTGCCACACAAGCCCATTATTTTCTTGACTTGGACTGGGGTAGACAATAATGTCTTTCTGCCACACAAGCCCTAATTTTCTTGACTTGGACAGGGGTAGATAATAATGTCTTTCTGCCACACAAGCCTTAATTTTCATGACTTGGACAGGGGTAGACAATAATGTCTTTCTGCCACACAAGCCTTAATTTTCTTGACTTGGACTGGGGTAGATGACAATATCTTTCTGACACACAAGCCTTAATTTTCATGACTTGGACAGAGGTATATAATACATGTAATGTTTTTTTTATGCCACACAAGCCCTAATTTTCTTGACTTGGACAGGGGTAGACAATAATGTCTTTCTGCCACACAAGCCTTAATTTTCTTGACTTGGACTGGAGTAGTTAATAATGTCTTTCTGCCACACAAGCCTTAATTTTCATGACTTGGACAGAGGTATATAATACATGTAATGTTTTTTTTATGCCACACAAGCCCTAATTTTCTGGACTTGGACAGGGGTAGACAATAATGTCTTTCTGCCACACAAGCCTTAATTTTCTGGACTTGGACAGGGGTAGATAATAATGTCTTTCTGTCACACAAGCCTTAATTTTCTTGACTTGGACTGGAGTAGTTAATAATGTCTTTCTGCCACACAAGCCTTAATTTTCATGACTTGGACAGAGGTATACAGTGCGTCCCAGAAAAAACGAAACCGAGAAGTATCGACCTTTTATCATAACTTAATTACAACCATAATTAACGTTTGATACATATTTGGAAAGCTTAGAGTCTCCTCTTTCAGTTGATGCTACTCACGTGATGCATATTTCACGCATGAGTGATTAAAAGCAATTTGAAGGAAGGAAACCCAAAAGTAATTTGGCGGGCGGTATCTGAATATCAAAGGAACAAAGTTTGAGGAGAAGATTGAGAGGCAAGAAGGCGACATCCACGATCTAAAAGTTGCGCTGGATAAAAAGGAGGCCCAAGTTCAGTCCCTCACCACTTCCATGAAGTCATTGGGGAGCAAGATTGAGGCTTTCGAGAGTCGAGCCAACGACTTAGAGCAATATAGTCGGCGGAACTCTGTTCGGGTGTTTGGGGTGCCGGAGACATCTAAGGAGAGTACCGATGACTTGGTACTTAAGGTGGTATCAGAGCATCTCAACTGTCCTATGACCAAGGCCAACATCGACAGGTCACACCGTTCAGGGAAGCCCCGCACCGACGACAAGCCCCGCCCAATTTTAGTGAAGCTGTCCTCGCACAGAATGAAGGCAGAGTTGATGAAGGAGCGTCGCAAGCTGAAGGGGTCAGGTATCTCCATCCAGGAGGACTTAACTTCACTTAACCACAAAATTCTGATGAAATTGGCGACCCATCCAAAGGTGGAAGCGGCTTGGTCGATTGATGGAAGAGTCATGGCTGCCCTCAAGACCAACGAAGAGGGGGTTCAAGTCAAAAAACTTTTCTCATCTTTGCAGCAAGCTGCGACTTTGTAACTCTTTATTTTTCTTTTTACTTCCAAGTGCCTCTCCTAGAGGTTTGCATTTTTACCCGTGCGTTATCTAACGTTCTTTACACCTTTCGTTTTCCCTCTTACATTTATATATATATATATATATATATATATATATATATATATTCTCTCTGTTTATTACGTCTTGTTTTCTTTATACATCTTTCTTTTTCCCTTTTTATGCCTTATTTCTCTTTCACTTTTTACTATGTGCACTTGCACTTTTTTTTATCAATATACTCTGTACATCTCTATATATTTTTATGTTCATGTCGTTCTGAGTGTGTCTGTGTGTGTGTTCTTGTATGTGAATGAATGTGATGGCTATCCGCAAACTGCTTTGTTTTATCTCTCTGTTTTGATATTTGATATTTTTTATGACCGCTTCAGATCTGTTGTTTTTATATACTGTTTACATCTAATCTTTCCTCATGGATGATGATTTTGAAGATATTAATGATGCTGTTGTTAATGAGTGTAGCTATATCAACTGCAGCGATTTCCAGTTTAATGGCGATAAAAAACTTTCTCTGATGCATATTAACTCCAGAAGTCTTTTTAAAAACTTTGATGATCTGGTAGTATTACTATCCTGTATAGAACATAATTTCTCTGTTATTGGTATTTCAGAAACCTGGTTCAAACCATCTACAGATGTAGCTATGTTTGATATTCCAGGATATTCATTTGTTCAAGTCTGTCGATCAAATAAGAAAGGTGGTGGAGTAGCATGTTATGTCCGAGACGGGCTTGATTACAAGATACGTAATGATCTATCTATGGCTAATGCTTATTATGAATGTGTATTTTTAGAAATTAGTATTGCAAACAAAAAGTCGATTGTCGGATGCATTTATAGAGCACCTGGTAATGACATTAGATCATTTATTGATGGCTTTGATCATGAAATGCAAATACTGAGTAAAGAAAAGAATGACATTTATATTATGGGTGACTTTAATATCAATTTGTTAAATGTTGATGTAGATGAAAAGGTAAAAGATTTTGTTGACTTTATGTTTTCGTTTGGGTTGCTTTCCCTAATCACTAAACCGACTCGTATCACGTCATCTTCAGCAACCTTAATCGATAATATATTTACAAACTGTGTTCAAGACCATTTCTATTCTGGAATATTCTGTTCTGATTTCTCTGATCACATGCCAATTTGTAGCATTAACAAAGGCAATGCAGTCACTACAGGAAAGGTACACAATAAATTATTTAGACGTGTGATTACTGATGAAAGAATGAATAATTTCCAACGCGATCTTCTTCAAGTTGATTGGTCTAGTTTATATAGCTTGTTTGATGCAAATGTTTCTTATGACTATTTTAGTGATATTTTTTCCAACTTATATAATTTACATTTCCCTTTAGTTGAATTGAGTGTGAAGAAGAAATGCAGGAAACCATGGATTACTCCAAGTCTTCTGAAATCTATTAATCAGAAACATAAGCTTTATCATACATATATTAAGAACCAAAATGAGATTAATCGGAAAAGTTATGTTGACTATAAAAACTTGTTGACAAACCTTGTTCGTCAAAGTAAGAAGGATTATTATGATAATGTTTTTCGAACTACTCAGAATGATATTAGAAAGACTTGGTCTCATATTAATGGTTTGCTTGGGAGGGGGAAGAAGACGCCACTTCCAAATGATATGTATCATAATGATTTACTGTTAAAATCAGACTTACAAAAAGCAAAATATTTTAATGAATATTTCATTGATTTGCCCTCTAAAATAAACAAGGAAATTCCTCCTGTCCAAACATCATACAAACAATTTTTGTCAGTGCAGAATCACTCCTCGTCCTTGTACTTTAGACCAACGTCTGTTCATGAAATTTCTAACTTTGTTTTAACTCTAAAACCATCCAAGGCATGCGGTTCTGACGACATTTCCCCAAAAGTCATTAAAACTTGTATTCAATGCATTGTTGAACCCTTGTGTGATATTTTTAATAAGTCCTTGTTTCAGGGTATTGTCCCAAACAAATTGAAAATAGCTAAAGTAATCCCTGTATTCAAGAAGAATGATCGTAAGAACATTGAGAATTATAGACCAATTGCTTTGTTACCCATATTTTCAAAAATTCTAGAGAAAATAGTGTATAAAAGGTTGGATGACTTCCTTCGACTTCATGATATTCTGATCCCACAACAATTTGGCTTTCGAAAGAATTGCTCTACAAGTATGGGTGTCTTGAATTTGGTAAACACTATTATAAATGCAATTGATGCTGGGAAGTTTTGTCTTGGTGTGTTTTTGGATTTATCGAAAGCATTCGACACTATTGATCATGATATATTATTAAGCAAGCTTGAGCATTATGGCATTCGTGGGATAGCTTTGAAATGGTTTAAAAATTACTTACATAATCGATTACAGTATGTAGTGGTTAATGGAGTTAAATCACAATCTAGGAAGGTAAAATATGGCGTACCCCAAGGCTCAGTCCTGGGCCCCTTATTGTTCTTGATTTATATTAATGATATTATAAACTCATCTCAGTTGTTTACTTATTCACTTTTTGCTGATGATACTTGCTTGCTCTCTCACCACAAAGACATGCATAATCTGATTTTGTCTGCAAATAATGAAGTTCACAATATATTTAAGTGGTTTTGTTGCAACAAACTTTTGTTAAATGCTAGTAAGACTCAATATGTTGTTTTTAGATCAAGGGGCAAAAGAATCCCAGATAATATTGACCCCCTGACAATAGGTGGTCATCTGATCAACCGGAGTCAAAATGTAAGGTTTCTTGGAGTTACAGTTGATGATCATTTAACTTGGAAAGATCACCTCAGCAATGTTTGTACCAAGGTCTCGAGGAGTGTTGGTGTGATTTTTAAGTTACGCTTTTTTTTACCAGAGCAAACTTTAGTAACTCTTTATAATGCTATCATTATGCCTCACTTAACTTATTGTAATGTTGCATGGGGAAATACGTATAGGAGCCATTTAAACAAGTTAATAGTCCTTCAGAAGAAAGCTATCAGGCTCATTACAAATTCAAATTACAGAAGTCCAAGTAATCCTTTATTTGTGCAACTTCAGATGTTGCCTCTTGATGAATTAGTCTCCATGAATTGTTTGATATTCATGTACAAATCTCAATCTGCTCAAAATAATTCATTTTTAAAAGATGCGTTTATTGTTAATTCGACTGTCCATTCGTACAACACACGTCAGAGAAATCTTATCCATCAGCCGTTTGCGAGAACACAAACTGCTTCGAACTCTTTTGTAATTAATTGTATCAAAGAATGGAATAAGTTGCCACAAAACATCAGATCCAGTCCAACACTACCTATGTTTAAACATACATGTCGAGAATATCTTTTTGAGAGATTACAAAATATGTTAAAGTAAATCCTGGAAAGCCATGTGTGTATGTGTGTATGTGGGTGTGTCTGTGTGTGTGTGCGTGGGTGTGTATGTGTATGTGTGTTATCTTTTTTTCTGTTCCCATATTTACTCATTAGTTATCATTGTAAATATGTTTTTGTCATCGGTTATTCTAAATACTGTTATTTTGTTTTTGTTTATGTACCTTTTAAGGGGCCCCTTATCACAAGCTCTGCTTCTCCGGGGTCCCAAACCTATCATGTTTTTTTATTTCTTTTGTGTCAATTGATTGTAAAATGTTGTGTTTGATTGGTTTGAATAAACTTGAACTTGAACTTGAACTTGAACATTCATATTTCTAGAAAGTTTATTTTCTGCTCTTTCATATGATACCTCAATCAAGAAAAATGAGCCAGGAATAACAAAGTTCTGTTTGTTTAAACTAGCCCTTACATTTTCATAATTTTAACAAACGAATTCGTTTTCACTGGGTGCCTGCCGTAGCAAAAAGCAGATTTGACAAAAGACTTAACTCCGTTTCGTTGACAATCAGCCATGCATGAAGAATCTCGTTTACGGCTGATTGTCAACGAAACAGAGTTAAGTCTTTTGTTAATTTTGTTTATTGATACGGCAGGCAGCCAGTGAAAACGAATTTGTTTAATAAAATTATGGAAATGCAAGCACTACTTTAAACAAACAGAACTTTGTCATTCCTCGCTCATTTTTCCTGATTGAGGTGTCATATGAAAGGGCAGAAACTCAACTTTCTAGAAATGTGAATTTTTCTTCGAAATTCAGATACCGCCCGCCAAATGTCTTTTTGGTTTCCTTCCTTCAAATTGCTTTTAATCACCCATGCGTGAAATATGCATCACGTGAGTAGCATCAACTGAAAGAGGAGACTCTAAGCTTTCCAAATATGTATCATTCATTAATTATGGTTGTGATTAAGTTATGATAGAACATCGATACTTCTCGGTTTCGTTTTTTCTGGGACGCACTGTATAATACATGTAATGTTTTTTTTATGCCACACAAGCCCTAATTTTCTGGACTTGGACAGGGGTAGACAATAATGTCTTTCTGCCACACAAGCCTTAATTTTCTTGACTTGGACTGGAGTAGTTAATAATGTCTTTCTGCCACACAAGCCTTAATTTTCATGACTTGGACAGAGGTATATAATACATGTAATGTTTTTTTTTTATGCCACACAAGCCCTAATTTTCTGGACTTGGACAGGGGTAGACAATAATGTCTTTCTGCCACACAAGCCTTAATTTTCTGGACTTGGACAGGGGTAGATAATAATGTCTTTCTGTCACACAAGCCTTAATTTTCTTGACTTGGACTGGAGTAGTTAATAATGTCTTTCTGCCACACAAGCCTTAATTTTCATGACTTGGACAGAGGTATATAATACATGTAATGTTTTTTTATGCCACACAAGCCCTAATTTTCTGGACTTGGACAGGGGTAGACAATAATGTCTTTCTGCCACACAAGCCTTAATTTTCTGGACTTGGACAGGGGTAGATAATAATGTCTTTCTGTCACACAAGCCTTAATTTTCTTGACTTGGACTGGAGTAGATAATAATGTCTTTCTGCCACACAAGCCTTAATTTTGTATGACTTGGACAGAGGTACATAATACATGTAATGTCTTTCTGCCACACAAGCCCATTATTTTCTTGACTTGGACTGGGGTAGATAATAATGCCTTTCTGCCACACAAGCCCTAATTTTCTTGACTTGGACAGTGGTTCAGGTATATAATCGAGTAATGTTTTTATGCCACACAAGCCTTAAATTTCTTGACTTGGACTGGGGCAGACAATAATGTTTTTCTGCCACACAAGCCTTAATTTTCTTGACTTGGACTGGGGTAGATGACAATATCTTTCTGACACACAAGCCTTAATTTTCATGACTTGGACAGAGGTATATAATACATGTAATGTTTTTTTATGCCACACAAGCCCTAATTTTCTGGACTTGGACAGGGGTAGACAATAATGTCTTTCTGCCACACAAGCCTTAATTTTCTTGACTTGGACAGGGGTAGATAATAATGTCTTTCTGTCAGACAAGCCTTAATTTTCTTGACTTGGACAGGGGTAGGCAATAATGTCTTTCTGCCACACAAGCCCTAATTTTCTTGACTTGGACAGGGGTAGACAATAATGTCTTTCTGCCACACAAGCCTTAATTTTCTGGACTTGGACAGGGGTAGACAATAATGTCTTTCTGCCACACAAGCCTTAATTTTCTTGACTTGGACTGGAGTAGTTAATAATGTCTTTCTGCCACTCAAGCCTTAATTTTCATGACTTGGACAGAGGTATATAATACATGTAATGTTTTTTTTATGCCACACAAGCCCTAATTTTCTGGACTTGGACAGGGGTAGACAATAATGTCTTTCTGCCACACAAGCCTTAATTTTCTGGACTTGGACAGGGGTAGATAATAATGTCTTTCTGTCACACAAGCCTTAATTTTCTTGACTTGGACTGGAGTAGTTAATAATGTCTTTCTGCCACACAAGCCTTAATTTTCATGACTTGGACAGAGGTATATAATACATGTAATGTTTTTTTTTTATGCCACACAAGCCCTAATTTTCTGGACTTGGACAGGGGTAGACAATAATGTCTTTCTGCCACACAAGCCTTAATTTTCTGGACTTGGACAGGGGTAGATAATAATGTCTTTCTGTCACACAAGCCTTAATTTTCTTGACTTGGACTGGAGTAGTTAATAATGTCTTTCTGCCACACAAGCCTTAAAGAGAAGGTTGAGTACTGGTAAAAAAAAGAAAATTATTTCTCACAGAATCAAACGAAACTTACACTGAATGTTCAAGATTACAAATAAATGACATGTGCCAAACAATTTTGGAAGAAAATGTATACTGGCTGAGTAATGAGCATAGAAAGACAAGGAATCAAGGTAGTACCAACCCCGACACCATGCGTGTTGTCCCATACATAGCTTTCTGTGTATGTGCTTGTTACTTTACCAAGACTCGGTCAAATTTATTATGATTTTGATGACTCCAGAACCTTGCAGTGCACACCAATACTTACATGCTACATGATCAACTGTTTCTGATCCTTTCCACACCTTTTCTTTCACAATGCAATCGCATTACCAGTACTAAAGTTTATCTTTAATTTTGATGACTTGGACAGAGGTATATAATACATGTAATGTTTTTTTTATGCCACACAAGCCCTAATTTTCTGGACTTGGACAGGGGTAGACAATAATGTCTTTCTGCCACACAAGCCTTAATTTTCTGGACTTGGACAGGGGTAGATAATAATGTCTTACTGTCACACAAGCCTTAATTTTCTTGACTTGGACTGGAGTAGATAATAATGTCTTTCTGCCACACAAGCCTTAATTTTCATGACTTGGACAGAGGTATATAATACATGTAATGTCTTTCTGCCACACAAGCCCATTATTTTCTTGACTTGGACTGGGGTAGATAATAATGCCTTTCTGCCACACAAGCCCTAATTTTCTTGACTTGGACAGTGGTTCAGGTATATAATCGAGTAATGTCTTTCTGTCAGACAAGCCTTAATTTTCTTGACTTGGACAGGGGTAGGCAATAATGTCTTTCTGCCACACAAGCCTTAATTTTCTTGACTTGGACAGGGGTAGACAATAATGTCTTTCTGCCACACAAGCCTTAATTTTCATGACTTGGACAGAGGTATATAATACATGTAATGTCTTTCTGCCACACAAGCCCATTATTTTCTTGACTTGGACTGGGGTAGATATAGATAATAATGCCTTTCTGCCACACAAGCCCTAATTTTCTTGACTTGGACAGTGGTTCAGGTATATAATCAAGTAATGTTTTTATGCCACACAAGCCTTAAATTTCTTGACTTGGACTGGGGTAGACAATGTTTTTCTGCCACACAAGCCTTAATTTTCTTGACTTGGACTGGGGTAGATGACAATATCTTTCTGACACACAAGCCTTAATTTTCATGACTTGGACAGAGGTATATAATACATGTAATGTTTTTTTATGCCACATAAGCCTTAATTTTCTTGACTTGGACAGGGGTAGATAATGTCTTTTTGGCACACAAGCCTTAATTGTCTTGACTGGGACAATTAGGGTAGATGATGATTATGATGTATTTTTTTTGCACACAAGCTTTACTTTTTGTGACTTTGACAGGTATAGATGATTTGGTATCATCCTGCTACACAAGCCTTAAATTGTAATACAAAGTTTTGGTATGTGGTCGTGAATTTGGTTCAAATGAACATATTGGAAGCATATGCGATCCTACAATATTCACTGATTGTTGTCGCGGTCGCAATCGACTCGAAAGTTATGAAATTGTAAATAATAAACACTTTATGTTGTATAGCTCCCTCTCAAGGTCAAGATATTAATTAAGCTATAAAACAATGTTTCTTGACTAAAATCGACTGATAAGCTATTCCCGTTCGGAAATTATATACAACTACATATTCTGAGATGTTCATGGTCTCATCTACCATTGTACGGCCGTAGGAGCTATTTGAAATTTATCAAAATTTACCGGGAGCACCGGTAAATCTTAATATTCAATTTTTCTTGAAAGCAGATGTGTTTTAAGGGTTAAAATTACTAGTGCTTTTAATACATCCACATCCACAGGGGCATCCAAATATATCAAAATTGTAAAGATTCACTATCCACCCATTTTCCAAAATTTCCCAAAACTTTGAAATACCTTTAATTAATTTCATGACTTTGAGAGGCATGGATTATTATACAAATAATGAATGGTTATGAGTTCAATAGTACAAATATTTTCATGAGTTGAATAGAATTAATGTTAATCTTTCAACGAATGAAAATATTCGCACTATTAAACGAATGAAAAACATTCATTATTTGTTTTATACAACATTGAAGAAGATCTAATAGAACGTTAATCAACAAATTATGCTTTACTCCTTATATTAAAGATAAATTAAAGTTGGAGTCAAGTGAGCCTTCTCGATTACATTCAGATTGCCTTCGCGTCAGATACACGCAGGGATACGCGCAGGGCAGAAAGTCTGGCCCGTAATACACAAAAATCCGGCCCGTACTGACTTTACACACCGGAGATAGAGGGGTGCTTTCAAACAGAGGGAAATGCGTACACGTACCCTAGATAACACTGAGTGGGGGGGGGGGGGGGGGGAGTCGGGTGAGAAAGATGGAAAGACAAGGAAATGGCGCTTAGTGACAGTAACTTTCGAGCCACGGAATCAAAGTTAAACGTTAAAACAGCCCCTGCGCTGTAAAGTCAATTTTGTAATTAACGGTAGGGGGGCCGCTTCACAACTCTTATTTTGCTCTTCATTTGGCCTCAGCTCATATAAACTCGCTTGAGCTTGTATTTGAGCTCATGTTGGTAGTAATCATGGACAGGGGCGGCGATCCTGGGCCCGATAGGAGGACACGTCCGCCAGAAAATTTAGAAATATAGCTAGAAAGATATATAGCGGAAAGAACGTACAAATTGGGCTTAGGGATTTCCTAGAGTGCATAATGTCAGCATTCAACATTGCAAAATCTCACTTGGTCGCTACGCCCCCTCGCCCAATAACACAAAACTATGATATGACACCCGGCCCACGCTCCCGGCCGTGATTTATCCATGGTTGTTGCAATAATTTTTGTTCTTTACTATTTCTACTAACATTATTGTGTGCTATCACAATCATGATTGTTTCATTTTCCCTTTAAAGCAGGCGCGTAGCCAGAGTCGAGAATGGAACAACGAATCGTCTTCTTTCTCTAATAATTTCATTAAACTATGAAAGGTCAAAGCTTACGCACTTTGCGCAAGAGAGGGGGGGGGGGGGGGGTGGGAACTGAATTCAGACAAGAATTAATAATCGAGAATGGTACAACAAATCCTCTTCTTTCTCTAATAATTTAATGAAACATCAAAGCTTCCACGTTTTGCGCGGGAGGGGGGAAACTGAATTCAGACAAGGATTAAGAGTCGAGAATGGAACAACGAATCATATTCTTTCTCCAATAATTGCATTAAACAATGAAAGGTCAAAGCTTCCGCGCTTCGCGCCGGAGGGGGAGGGGGTATCAAATTCAGACAAGGAAAAAGGGTCGAGAATGGTACAATGAATCGTCTTCTTTCTCTAATAATTTAATGAAATTATGAAAGGTCAGAGCTTACGCGCTTTGCGCAGGAGGGGGAGGGGGAACTCAATTCAAACAAGAAATATGAGTCGAGAATGATACAACAAATCAGCACTTTCACAAAATACATATTATGCTCATATTTTTGCTCGCTCATTTCGCTCACTAGCCGAATTGTGAACTAGAAAATTACCTTTTCGGGCAAGAGGCTTCAACCCCCCCCCCCCCCCCGATGAAAATGTCAAAAATATGTATAACTTAAAAACGGGGAATGTTGATATCGGACAATAGCGATCCTCTACTCCTATTATGAATAGCGACCCTCTTCTTCTATTATGAATAGCGACCCTCTACTCCTATTATGAATAGCGACACTCATTTCGTATTATGAATAGCAACCCTCATTTTGTATTATAAATAGCGACCCTCTTTCTGTGTTATGAATACCAACCATTTTGTAATATTATGAATAGGGACCCTCATGAATATCGACCTTTATTTCGTATTACAACTAGCAACCCTCTACTCCTATTATGAGTAGCGACCCTCTTTATCGATTATGAATAATGACCCTTATGAATAGCGACCCTCATTTTGCATTATGAATAGCGACCCTCATTTCGTATTATGAATAGCGACCCTCATTTCGTATTATAACTAGCGACCCTCTTTCTGTGTTATGAATACCGACCCTTTTGTAATATTATGAATAGGGACCCTCATGAATAACTACCCCGATTTCGTATTATGAATAGCGACCCTCTTCTAATATTATGAATACCGACCCTCTTCTTTCATTATGAATAGCGGTCCTTATGAATAATGACCCTTATGAATAATGACCCTTTTCTCCAATTATGAAAAGCGGACCTTATGAATAGCGGTCGTTATGAATAGCGAACCTTACATGTATGAATAGCGGTCCTTATGAATAGCGACATTGACCCTGCAGTACAGTGGTCTGAAATCAGATTATTACTTACTGGCTCTATAACTCTTAAAGAGAAGGTTGAGTTCTGGGAAGAGGTGAAAAATAATTTGTGAGCGTTATCATTCCTATTATGCAAGTGTGGAAGAACATCAGATAAGACATGTTCCCTTAAAAAGCATGGCTCTTCAAATGCCTTCATATTCTAAATATGTCATGTAACATCGTAAAACTCGGGGGAATAGCCCTTTTACGCCACGTGGTTGTGTAGTCACATATACATCTTTCTGTGTACAGTGTTTGCAACTTTACCAAGACTTGGCCAAATTTCTTATCATTTTGATGATTCCAGAACCTTGCAATACACACAAATTCTTATATGCTAGATGATCAACCTTTTCTGGTCGATTCCACACCGTTTCTTTCACAATGCAATCGCAAAACCAGAACTCAACTTCATCTTTTAGTCGATTCAACAACTAATAGTCGTTATTTTCCCACTTAAAGACATTTTCAAGCCCCCTTTTTTTTCGGAAAGTTCTAAATTAATATTGTCTTTCAAATGCTGTTGGAATTTAACCGTTTCATTTTTGGGGCCTGCAAATGGGACATAGTACCTTTAAAGTTCCAGATATGTGTAAAACGTATTCCATTAGCAAATAATGAAATACTCAACTTTGCCTCTGAAGAAATAAAAATTCTTCATAGTTACGTGATATATTCTTTTTGTCAATACTCCTCTTTGAAAATCCATTGGCAAAGTGATTTTGAGAATTTTAGTGGATATCTGAATTTAAAGTGAATTTTGATGTGGAATTGGGAAATCTTAATGAATTTTGATATTTGGAATCTCCTCATAGTTCATGAATTTCAAAGTTTAAATTCATCCAATGTACAGAAAGCCAGTGCTTATTGTAGATGAATATACTCGCAACTTTGCCAGCCAATAGATATTAGCAGTCGTCAAGTTTAGGTGATATAATTTTGTTTTGTCAATACTCCTCTTTGAAAATCCATTGGCAAAGTGATTTTGAGAATTGTAATGGATATCTGCATTTAAAGTGAATTTTGATGTGGAATTTGGAAATCTTAATGAATTTTGATATTTGGAATCTCCTCATAGTTCATGAATTTCAAAGTTTAAATTCATCCAATGTACAGAAAGCCAGTGCTTATTGTCGATGAATATACTCGCAACTTTGCCAGCCAATAGATATTAGCAGTCGTCAAGTTTAGGTGATATAATTTTGTTTTGTTAATACTTCTTTTTGAAAATCCAACGGCAAAGTGATTTTGAGAATTTTAATGGATATCTGCATTTAAAGGGAAAGTCCACCCCCAAAATAAGTTTGTTTCGATAGAGGCAGAATAATAAGAAAATCAGGTGAGTGAAAGTTTGAGCAAATTCTGAATGAAAATAAGAAAGTTATGAATTATTGAAGTTGTGATCAATCAAATACAAATTGGCAACTCTGTGACTTATTATACGAGCTCTCCTTCATTTGCTTTGTGCATAATATTCCATAAAATCATGTTTTCTTCGTTATTGATGACGGAATATATATTTGTTCCTTGCAGGGGGAGTATAGAAACATATTTGCAATTATTATATTTAGGGTGCATGTATGTTTGAAATTTTTCTTGAGGGAAAATGAAAATTTTAGATTTTTTTAGTACTAAGCAAATGGAAGTTGAGCTCGCATGATACGTCATAGAGTTGCCAATTTGTGTTTGATTGATCACAACTTAAAAAATCCTAACTTCCTTATTTTTAATCAGAATTTGCTCAAACTTTCACTGACTTGTTTCTCTCATTTTTCTACTCCTATTAAAACTAACTTAATTTCAGGGTGGACTTTCCCTTTAAAGTGAATTTTGATGTAGAATTGGAAAATATTAATGAAGTTTGATATTTGGAATATCCTCATAGTTTATGAATTTCAAAGTTTAAATTCATCCAATGTACAGAAAGCCAGTGGTTATTGCCGATGAATTTACTCGCAACTTTGCCAGCCAATAGATATTAGCAGACTGTATCTTCCAACCAAATATAAAAAGTGACTTGTTAATGTGTATATACTTACAGTGTTTAAGTGACAACCAGTTATTTATAGGCATCTGGAGCAGTATTCTGAAAATTGTTATACCGTAATAGTTTTTTTGTAAAATTTTGCTGTATCTTTCCTCTCATCTCTTTAGCCCATGCTCACTTCAGCTGCTCATGTTATCCATATTTTGTAATGTTTGAATTAGACAAGGAAAATGTTGATAAAAGTGTTACTTGTAATTGTTACTTCAAGTGTTATTAAATTGCATTTCTGTTGTTGTGTGCGGTTTATAGTGATATGGTGTTTTTTTATACATTTAATACTTGGTGACATGTAGTGAATTCTAAAGACACATGGAACAAGTCTTTTTAGGATTAAATTATCACAAGCAGTTCGTAGTGAGATCAATGGTCACATAAATAGTTTTAATTCTTTTTAGATGGAAGTAATTTTATCTTGACTTTAAAAAAATGATATATAGCATTGTATGCAATACATTATGACAAGCTCCTTGGCTTTTCATTGGTTCCTCCACAGCATTGGAATATTATTGCATTACCTGTATTATAAGTGTGTGATGTTTCTATTCAATGAGGAAAAAAGATAAATCAATTTTTTGGTCATTCAGAAGTCACACTGTTCAGTTGTGAGGTCCAAAGACACAGAAATAAATAGTTGTATACTTTTTGGACATCAAGTTTTTTAGGCACACAAGCCTTAATTTTCTTGACTTGGACAGGGTAGCTGATCGTCTTTTCTGCCACACAAGCCTCAATTTTCACGACTTAGGCGGATAAATGATGTGTTTTTGCGGGACACAAGCCGTAATTTTCCTGACTTGGATAGAGGTAGACAATAATGTCTTTTGGGCATGCAAGCCTTAATTTTAATTTTAGAAACCAGTCTCAACACATATTGTATTAAAAAACACACAAGATGCATTTTCATTTAGTTTTAGACAAACACACAAGAAGTTGGGAATTAAGACACACAAGTAGTCTTTAGAAGGAAAAAATGAAAAGACACACAAGATACCCCTTTTTTCAGACACACAAGACAAAAATCTCACAAGCATACTGTCGTGAGTAGTACCGTCCGTACGTCCGTACGTCCGTCCGTCCGTACGTCCGTCCGTCCGTCCCGTTTGACCGTTATCACAATATCTCCAGAACCATTTAAGATTTAAACTTAAGACTCGGGAATAGTATTTATCACCATAGGAAGACGATCTGATTAGATTTTGGAGTACGTAGGTCAAAGGTCACAGGTCACAGAGGTCAACTTATGAAATTCCTTGTATTGAGTTTGTTAGCGCGATATCTCAAGAACCATTTGAGATTTAAACTTCAAACTTAAGGATAGTATGTATCACCATAGGAAGACGATCTGATTAGATTTTGGAGCACGTATGTCAAAGTTCAAGGGTCACAGAGGTCAACTTATGAAATTCCATACATTGAGATTGTTATCATGATATCTCAAGAACCACTGGAGATTTAAACTTCAAACTTAGTGATAGTGTGTATCACTATAGGAAAACAATCTGATTAGATTTTGGAGCACATATGTCAAAGGTCAAGGGTCACAGAGGTCAACTTATTGAATTCCATACATTGAGATTGTTATCATGATATCTCAAGAACCACTGGAGATTTAAACTTCAAACTTAGTGATAGTGTGTATCACTATAGGAAAACAATCTGATTAGATTTTGGAGCACGTAGGTCAAAGGTCAAGGGTCACAGAGGTCAACTTATGAAATTCCATACATTGAGATTGTTATCATGATATCTCAAGAACCACTGGAGATTTAAACTTCAAACTTAATGATAGTGTGTGTCACCATAGGAAGACAATCTGATTAGATTTTGGAGCACGTAGGTCAAAGGTCAAGGGTCACAGAGGTCAACTTATGAAATTCCATACATTGAGATCGTTATCGCGATATCTCAAGAACCACTGGAGAATTTTCACTTACTTGAATTTGAAAAATTTCTTCCGTTTCGGTTTGTAAAATTGCTCTATGACGGAGGCATCATTTTCGACTGCGCGCAGTCGAATTCCATCTAGTTTTTAAAGTAATATCAGTCTTGAGAGGGAGCTATACAACATAAATAGTGAATAATTTACAATTTCATCACTTTAGACTTGATTTCAACCTAGATTGATTAGAATAAAGATCTTAATTACTTTTATCAATGTTGTGTTATTGTACAGTAGTGGCAATGGCAATGGGTACAGAGGCTGTGGGGGCTATTGAAGACCATCTCAACATCGCATTTTCTCATCGACACCAACATGTCTTACATAAACCGCCCACATGTGCTTCATACCTTTGTTCACCTTCCTACTGCTTTAAGTTCATTGTCTTTAAATCTAGTCATCATCATTTTGAGTCATCTGAAAAACAACTATAACCCAATATCTGGCAAAACTTAGAGCCACGTTGTTGGCTTTTACCAGGTCCCTACCAGTGCATGTGTCATCCAGTATGCCACACAGCTCATACCTTTGTTTACTTTCCTACTGCTTTAAGTTCATTATATTTAAATCTAGTCATCATCATTTTGATTCATCTGAGAAACAACTACAGTCAAACCTGTCTACAGCGACCGCCCAAGGGAAACAAAAAATGTACTGGTTGTAGACAGGTGGTCTTTGTAGACATGTGGTCTCTAAAACAGGTTTGACTGTATAACCCAATAACTAGCCAAACTTGAGAGCCACGTTGTGGGCTTTTGGCAAGTCCCTACCAGCTAGTGCGTGTGTCTTTCAGCATGCCACAGCACTGAATAAGGTCCATGGTCTGGGGGCTCTGCTCGCATTAGGCCTGTTTTCATCAGCTTGAGTTTGCCAAATCACCCGCTGTTTTCAGACTTGGGATATTATCCCGAAGCTGGAAATTACGTCTTCACCGATACACCGATACGTTGATCACAAACTAGCTCAGATGGGCGCAAATTAGCTCGCTTTATCCCAAATAGCTTGATATTTTGAAAACAAGACCAAGATTTCTCTGATATTTTCTCGACCAAATTTCCTGCTAATTGCAACTGCGGGCTGATGAGGACGCAAATTAAATGGTTAGTTCACGATAGGAATAGTTAGACTGGCAGGTAATTTGGCGAACTTGAGCTGATGAAGACAGGCTTACTGAGAGTCGTACAACGGTGATCTAACCGGGGGGAAAGGGGGGGGGGGGGGGGGGGCGGGGGGGTGCATTTCACCAAACGTGTCATCAGTGACAAATGACAGTTTGTGTTATAAGCTTGTGCAGAGCTGCCAACAATTCTGTTTTTGCCGGAATTACTCCGTTTTTTCCTCCAAATTACGGTATTACGTTTTTTCTTCATCAAATATGTTTTTTTTTTTTTTTTTTTTTAATAATACATGCCACACGCCCTTAAACGTCATACAACTTTAACGGTGATTTGATCGCAAATTCAATAGAAAACTAATTTTAAAACATACTTGAAGAGAAAAATATTCTCAAAAAGAATGAAATGCCGATAATACCAAAATAACCAACTACAAAAAAAACCTGCTTGTATGGAAAAAACAGCATGAGGAATGAACATTTCTGATTTGTAAGTGTGTCGCGCGTGGTTGTAAGTTTCGTTTTTATGAATTCCCTTTTTTTGCTTGAAATTCCTTTTTTTTGCCATCATGATTCCTAGTTTTTTGGTCGCACAAGGTTGGCAGCTCTGCTAGTGACATCCTTGCTTCCGATTGGTTATCAGCAGATTTGTCACTGATTTTTGTCATTTGTCATTGATCAATCCTTGTTTGTTGTTGCAGTCGTGGCTACGGAGGATACGGAGGTTATGGAAGACCTAGGTACGGTGGCGGCTACTCTACACCGAGGTACGGCGGCGGCTTCTCTTCCGGCTGGGGTGGCAGCGGTAGGAGTGGAGGAGGGTTCTCTGGGTTCGGCGGTGGTGGGGGAAGTTCAGGCACAAGAACTGCTTCAGGTCAGTATTCAAGAAAAAGTTGTTTTAATTTCTTATTTCTTTGAGTTTCCGGCAACCATAATATTATTTTAAAGGGATTGGGTAACTTTGTCTCAGATTAATCTGAAACAAAATCCTGGATTTAGCTCATGCTGCAAATGATAATTATAAACCTTTAGTCAGGAACCCCATGACTTTTACAAGCGGATCGCTTGTCTGATGATCAAGATATTTATGATTGGAAATCAATATCAAATTTTTCGTTTTCCTAACGGTTTTCATAACACTACAGTCTATTGGGTAAAACGAGTATGGTCAAACCGGTCACTCAAAGATTTTTACTTGTTTAAAGGTAATACAAAGTTTTGGGAAATTTTGAAAATGGATGGATAGTGAATCTTTACAATTTTGATATATTTTGATGCCCCTGTGGATGTATTAAAAGCACCAGAAATTTCAGCCCCTAAAACACTTCTGCTTTCGAGAAAAATTGAATATAAAGATTTACCGGTGCTCCCGGTAAATTTTGATAAATTTCAAAAAAAGCTCCTACGGCCGTACAATGGTAGCTGCGACCATGAAAATCTCAGAATATGTAGTTGTGGTATATAATTTCCGAACGGGAATATCTAATCGGTCGATTTTAGTCAATAAACATTGTTTTATGGCTTAATTAATATCTTGACCTTGAGAGGGAGCTATTCAACATAAAGTGTTTATTATCTACAATTTCATAACTTTAGAGTCGATTTCGACCGCGACAACGATCACTGAATATTGTAGGATCGCATATGCTTCCAATATTTTCATTTGAACCAAATTCATGACCCCATACCAAAACTTTGTATTACCTTTAAGGCACTTCATGATCATTTTGAAGCACCTTTTTTTTTAGGGCTTCAATATTAAACCATATCACAGACACTGATGACATGTAGGGTCATGCTTCTCAGATTTAACATTGTTAAACGATCCCTTTAAACTGCTCTTTGTTACTCTTCTTTTCTGCAGGTCTCTCTCTTTGTTATCATTATCTTGTAGTGTCTAATTAATGTCTTAGTTTTCTTTCTCTTTTTTATCATGTTGCAGGTTTTGGTGGCACAAGACGGCGATGAAAGTTGCCTGCCACCTGGCTGAATGGTTACGTTCGTAGTATCTGAGCTGTTCATGAAGAGGATCAACTAACCAAAATATGGTACCTCATAATTATGCCAAAAAAGAAAGATGTTGTATTGCCCTGTAGGTGCCAAAACATGGGTTGGTCGGTCAGATTTTTTTTTTTTTTTTTTTTACTCCTCCTTTTGGCTGATATTTCTCAGTTTTTAATGCTTTGATACATTTTTTTTCTAAAAAAAGGGTTTAACATTTTTGTTTAAATTTTTTAAACCAACCGTAGATTTCAAGTTTTTTTTTGTAGGTCGCAAAGGGCAATACAACGTCTTTTTCTAAAAGGTCTTATGTGTGGGGATCGCTAGCGTTATAGGGCAATTCTTCGAATTTTGTCCCATACGACCCAATTTTTTTTTTTTTCTCATATTGCATCAGAATAAGGGAGTTTACAGATACAATCTGCGCACGGGCAGATAAAGGTCATTTGTACCAAAAAGCTAAAACCCACCAGAGATGAATACTGGATATGCGCTGATGAAAGTTATGTAACATTATTCATTTATGCACCAACGGTACATTAAGATACGCAGGTGGAAGTATTCTTTTCAAGAGGGCAAACAAAAGGTATTCATGAAGCACATCTAGGACTTTGGCAGTTATTATTCTAAGATGCTCAAAGTGGAAGTTCTCCATGTGTAAAAGATCTGTGGATATTTGGGGTCATTTGTACCATGTGCTATCTGTAAACTCCCTTATAGTGCTCTCTCTTATCACAACCACTTCTCACTGTTGTTAATACTGTATGAATTTACCATTCATGGATGAAACGTATATGGGCAATTGGCATATGTTGTACGGGACAGATCGCATGGAATCACCCTTTATTTATATTTATAATGCACAAAGCACATGTTTCACATCTGCCAAGAGGCATTTCAAATTAAGTGAATGTACATGTATGTAGCTCAATCTTATAAGTACATGCATTTACCAAATGTTACACATTGAATAAGGCAAAGGGGTAATTTTGTTTCCATAGACTAGCCTTTGCACTAATAGTCTTATAAATACACCCATGTACAGCACTAAGATTGACACTGCATTTATTCTGAGTCAACTTTAATAATATGTGCCTTATCGAGCTATCCTTAATCATTTGACCACTCATACTGCATTAAGCAGAAGGTCATTAGAATTTAAATACTTGTAGCTTAAAACCAAATGTGTGTGTATGACACCAAACTACTCAAATTAGGTAGGTACCAATCAATTTCAACTTGTTTTAGACACTCTCATTTTGTTTAAAGTGTACCTTGTATATATTTCGAGCAAAGTGAGTTACTAGAAATTTTCTTTGTGGCATACACATGGGCTAACGTCCTTTTGCTACCCACATGGCAATATTTGTAATTCTACAAAATATATATTATATTATGTTAGAGGCAACTTTTTCTTATGTAAGATACAAAATGTACGATTGATTCTTTCAAGCACAATGATCATCTCGGTATTTGGTATAAAGTAATTCATTACATTTCTTATTTCATGCAAATTATGTATATATCTATTATTTATTATTTCTTGCGTTAATTTCAGTTGTAATTTTTTTTCAAATTGATCAACTGTAAATTTTATGAAATTCCTGTGTATATTCTATAATTTCCTTATACATTTGGAAAGTGCTTATGTGCAAGTACTAAGATGTAACGCTTGGTTTGTGATTTTTGTGCCATATGTTAAAGGGTTTACATGTAATTAAGTTGTATGTAATGTATGTACAGAGACGCTGTCCTAGGCTTATTTGGCATCATCTTTCAATCATTAAACAAATATTTTATTGAGGTTCTCTGTAAGTTGCCTCAATGAAGTTTTCCTTGTAGTTCAAAATGAATGCGGGAAGAATGGAGGTGTCGTGGTATAGTGGTTTGATCGCTCAACTCTCAATCCAAGGTTGAGGTTCGAGTCTCAGTCCGGCGCTAACGTCCTTTGGCAAGATATTAATCCACATTTTGCCACTCTCCACCCAGGTGTAAAATAATTGCAGGGCCTCAGTATGAGGCTTCACTGGGTAAACAAAATTATTATTATTACTATAGTCACTTTTTATTTTCTTTTTTGAAATCTGTTTTTGTTTAATAGCCAGGGAGCTTTTAGTAGAAACTGTCATAAGTTTTGAATCCAAGTTCATCCCATTCAAAATTAACAAAATATGATAAGATGCTTGCATAGGTTAGTAAATTGCAATGGACAGGCTCGATCGGCCCTCTTTACATTCCACTCCAGTCCTCAAAGGTGTTCAAGTAAATAAACATTGAAAAAACGCATTTCTTTCTTAAAATATCTTTTTATATATGCTTGTCATATTAACCATGTATTAGCATTATCCTATATTTGATTACTTTAAAACAAAACAATCATATACACCATGTCAGCTTGAGACTAGAGAGTCTGTTGTTGCTGATAATAGTTTAATGGCGTTCAGTCAGTATTGAATATATATGCCTTATCTTCAGTTTCATAAGAAAAATCAGTTATACGTTAAGAAAACTGAAAATAAAGATTTTGTAATGATATAATTTAAGCAATATCGAATTGATTAATAGGAGTCTCTAGATGGTTTGCAACTTCGTATTTCTGCTTTTTTTATCTGTTTAATCTGGTTAGCCCGGTTTTTGAGAAGTCATCTAATGGTTCTCCAGAGCAATTACTATATATATTTTCCCCTGTGGAGTGACGGGTAAAATGAAATGGAAAGTTATATTTAGGCTGATTTGAGCAGAGTTTTGCTGTATCTTTAAATGGTGATAGGGTGATGTGATGCATTTGTGCCATGAGACTCTCCAGAAAGGAGATGAGAAAAACAAAATTTTGAAAAATCTCTCAGAGTGCTAAAAAAAACGATATGTTGTTTTTAGTTCTTTTTGATAATAGCAATATTTTTAAAAGAGTGTATCACTTACCAATATTCAGCACTTTTGTGCCTAAAAGCAAGTCAAAATCAGCAAGTAATCAGTGTATGACAAATCCTTCTTTCTTATTTGGGAAAGTAAGACAAACAAAAACAAAACAAAACAAATATGCTGTATCTTTTTTTTTGTGTGTGTGTGGGGGGGGGGGGGGGGGTGTCCTCATATTCAGTGAATAGATATAATGTTATTAATTATGTTCATATGAATTTGTAATAATAAAGACATAATCCAGTTTATGGGTCTTTTTCTTCTAGATAAGAAATAGCTAATATATTTAATTCATTTTATGTCTTTCAATAATTCATATTAGGCATATGATTTGTACTATTTTAAAGATAGATTGTATTAATATTCTTACTGTAATAAAAAAAAATATATATACGTAACTGAAACATCCTAATTTGTCTACTGTTTCATATGCCTTGTTTATTTCTGCTAGTATTAAAACTGTTCCTTTCCTTCCATTTTAACGCGTTACTTACGCCTACGGTTTGACCGAACGCCTGACTACCCCCTGGCCGAACGGGCCCTCCGTTGCCATGAAGGCGTGGCTCTGTATGCATATATGTTATAGGCCTAAATTTGGCCCATTGGATGAGGCGCATCCCTTGTATCAGGCGCGCCGGAAGCAGTTTGGGATTGGGGGGGGGGGGGGGGCAAACATTCCTGGGGGCTCATCTTCCAGGGGCAGAGACGTAACGAGCAAAAAACATTTGGAAGAGGGGGGGGGGGCAGAAGAAAAATCTGCATCACCACCACTCTTACACATTACAGGCCCCGCGGAACGTTTTTTAAAGTGGATTATTAACGATCAGGTAGATCGTAAATTGTGGAGTCCAGGGCTTGGCCCCCAGAAGCTCAGGGGTTTTAGGCATTAAATCATGGTCAGATAAGCATATTTAAATAGCTTATTTGTGACACTGGCAGGCCACTAATTGGAGGAGAGTCCCTGGAAGCTCGTTTTTTTATAGTTATTTAATAACGGTCAAATGAGCATACAGGAGACTGCCTTAGGGACCCTTGGTGGGGTCCAGGGGGCAGAGCCCCCGGAAGCTCAGGGGTTTTAGGAATTTAATAACGGTCAGGTGAGCATACATGGGACCGCCTTAGGGCCCTTAGTAGGGTCCGGGGGCGGAGCCCCCCGTAAGCCCTGGGATTTTAGGAATTTGATTATGGTCAGATGAGCATCCAGGGCCCCGTCTTAGGGCCATTGGTGGGGTCCAGGGGGCAGAGCCCCCGAAAGCTCAAGGGTTTTAGGTATTTAATTACGGTCAAATGGGCATACAGGGGACCGCCTTAGGACCTTGGTGGGTCACCTATTTTTTTTCTCTCTTTCTTTCTTTTTCTCTGTAACAAACTTTTTCAAAAAGTGAGGGGGCTCGGGCCCCCGAGCCCGGACGTTCTGCAGACCATGACACAAAGGCTTGTAAATATGCATATTTTTCGCCGACTGTAAATTTGGGAATTTCTAATTTTCCAACAAACGCATAAAAAGGTATGATACAAAAAAAATGAGAAAAAATACCGGAAAATCATGTCATTTCAGCAACATTAGTAATTACTGGTATCGAATAAAAAAGGCCCCCCCCCCCCCCATCAGAACGCCAGCGTTCAGGGGCTCATGAAATTCTCACTCCTTTAACAATTAACAGACACACTTCCCCCATTCTCTCACAATATGTCCACGATATGCGCGAATCGCTATTATAAAAACCTCCAATGATAAATATAGGTAGCATGCGCAATGTTTAGGACATTTAATTCCTGTTAACTTTCCTTTTCTTTGAATGGAAATTTATATGTCATTTAATTCAGGTTGTTATTATTGTTATGTTTCTTTTAGGTTAAAATACAAACCATCTTTAC